>JADDOH010012317.1:0-65606 GCA_016648135.1 Agrypnia vestita
TTGCTGACAATAGACATCTGCCGTAATCGTCTGGCCAGATTTAAGAAAGCTGTAGTGAACGACACCAGCACTAGTCCACCAAACGCTCACAAGTAACTTTTTTGGGGTCAATTTTCGCTTGGGGCATGGTTTGGCTGGTTCGGCAGGGTTCAGCCATTGCGATGAGCGCTTCCGATTATCGTACAGGATCCACTTTTCATCACAGGTAATGATTCGATTTAAAGTCCCTTCATTATTGTGCCGGTTGAGTAATGCAACGCAGCAGTCAACGCGCGTTTGTTGATTTGCTTCACTCAATTCGTGAGGTACCCACCTTTCAAGCTTTTTCACCTTACCAATTTGCTTCAAGGGGATTAAAACAGTTTTATCACTAACACCGCAGCCTGCAGCTAACTCGGATGTGGTTTGCGATGGATCCGCTTCCACATTAGCCTTCAATTCTTCATTATCCAGCCGATGTACCTAACGCTTCCCCGAACACACAAACTTTGGGTCTCCGGCCTCCACGGGGGCTTGTTCTGCAGGTCGAAATTTCCAGAACGAAATGGCTTGGTCCGCTTGCGACTAAAAACGCCACTGATGTTTGTCTGTCTTCTGGCTGCATCCCGCTCGCCATACTATCACTCATATAAGACCCTTCGAGCTTTTCTTGCCTCAGTACTTGGTGGCCACGGTGGAAACTCGTACTTCGTAAAATAACGTCGATATTTCAAGTTTTTCATGTTTGTAAACTGAGTGACCCGCAAAGAAAAAACAATTGAGGAAAAACAATGAATTATAATTTGTCAAAAAACAAATACATTGTAAATAGCGGTATATCACTTTGCGGATTTGGAAATTCCTATACCAAATAGACATCGATATTTGAGATCAATTTGCCAGTACGCTCGCAAAACATCAATTTACTATATGGAAGGACCTAAATCACTAATATGATATATATATATATATATTATATATATATATATATATATAATATATATAAAATATATTCATAAAAATAAGGCGTAAATTTTTGATTTCTATTTTTTTTTACAAAATATACGTTTACAAAAAAGTCATGCTTCAATATTCCTACTGCACGCACCTGGTACTATATAAATATGATAAATTATTGTTTTCCAATGAAAGTGTAAAACCACACAAAATTTCCAAAATTTATGGGATACTTAACTTGTGAACTTAGAATTTCGGGTTGTTATAACTTTTGGGTTTAAGTGAACTTTGGATGCAGTGTATCATGAATCAAACAGGGTATTGTGTTGAAAGTTCCTCTTGTAAAATAATATGTCTAATTTTAAATGTGTCCTTAAAAAAGACGAAAAATTAATAATTGCTTCTTAATTAATATTATTTCTAATTGACTTACCTGTTGGACCCTACATTTCGAATCAAACGGGACAAATTTTGTTACCGTAGTGTGAACATATTTCTCAGCACAAACATTGGGAAAATGCAAGGAGCCCAATAGAATCCATCCAGTTCCCCTCCAAATATAAGCTTGAAGCTTCATCTGTGAAAATAAAAAAATACTAACTTTATTAAAAGAACGTGGTAGTTTTTTTCTTGTCTGTCAGCCATAAAATATTGACCAATATTCGACCCTCTTCCCCATCAATCGCTCTGAAATTTGTGAGTATAAAAAAATTAAATGGAAGAAAGCGTGTGTGTATACCTACTTATGTTCACACGTTAGAAGTTATATTTCTTTGGTACACATAAAAAACATATTATTTATAAACAACGAAGGAATGCTAAAGAAACTCCAAATAGCACTAAACAAAGCGATGCGCATAATATTGAAGCATAGTAGGAGAACCAAAATAACAAAAATATTGAATGCCTGAATGGACTAGAAACAGTAAATCAAAGAATAAAGTATAATTTATCGATGCAAATATTTAAAATTAAAGACGGATTTGTACCCAAATACTTTATGACAGGATGGTGCTGAATAGGTACATTACAAGAGAAAGCGATAACATAAGACTACTGAAGAAAAAAAAAACTTGTAAGATGTACAAAGGTCTAAAAATCTCCGATAGCCTGCCGAAGGAAATTCAAGACACGGTGAATAAGAGGAGATTTGAACAGGAGTGCAACAATTTTATTGTAAAAACTTTTATTTGATTAGATGGAATGCAATATGTTTAAGTGAAATCATGCATTGGCCCACACAACATTATGTGTGGAACTAAATAATTAAGATAAAATAATAAAAAAAAGGCAAAAGAAAAAAATATTAAATCAAAAACTGTGCAAATATAAAAATATACATTATCACGACCATAGCGACATCCTCCGAGGTTTTGCAAATGATGTCATCGTCTCCATTTTTTTAAATAAATAAAATAAAAATATTGGAAAATAATTTGGGACTATCACAGAAGGTAAACTCTTTTTT
Organism: Agrypnia vestita; assembly: GCA_016648135.1. Taxonomy (NCBI): domain Eukaryota; kingdom Metazoa; phylum Arthropoda; class Insecta; order Trichoptera; family Phryganeidae; genus Agrypnia; species Agrypnia vestita. The sequence continues at coordinate 2,405 of JADDOH010012317.1, forward strand.
AAAAAAATATATTGAATATGCTTATTAGAAAATTGGAAAAAATAAAATTCTTATGAAGAATTTAAGATTTTAAGATATTGGTTCAGCACAAGCAAAGAATTAAAGCTGGACATTCACTGCAAATGCATATTTCAGCATTTTTTTCGGAAAATGTGGCTTTTATCTTTCAATTTAATCAAAATATATATCCTAGACTACTATTTTTTAGGACGATACCTTAGATAGAATCTTTGATCTTATTTAAAAGTAATAAACTAAACATTATTTATAATAATTAAGAAAATATTAGCAATAAATGTAAATTAGTGTGACAGTGAACTCACCTGAGCCGTTTCTGTTTTCTTTAATACATTCACATGCGATGTGAATATTGACTCGTTGAGATTATTTTGAAACATTTCAAAGGTGAAAACTGATGCTTGTTTGTCGATTTTAGGATCCTTGCATATTATGACCTTTTCGACTTGTACTCTATATTTTCCCTGAAAGCAATTTGCATCAATACTAACGATGCCTTAGTAATAATAATTATTCGGAATTTACAAATCACTTGATAGAATGTAATCACTCTTTCGATATATGTACTGGTTTCAAAATTTTACATTGCAATACTAGTTTTACATTTGGATAATTTAGAAATACTAGAAATAAGAAAAGGTATGGACAGAAACTCAAATATTATAAATAATCAAACAAACTATGTAAACAGCCCTATCTTAAACCTTTTACCATTATAATTTTACTTTGTACCTGCGTGATTATAACCACGCTCCCTCCATCACAACCAAATCTGTTTATATTTGATAATTCATTTCAATACTTTCATTGTCCTGAAGCAGGAAGCATCGCTCTCGAAACATGTTGAAATTTTTTAAAACAAAATTTAAGTGTGGTTAAAACAAAGTTTTCGTTATTTTATTTATAAAATGGTACCACAAAGTGAATTGAAAAAAATTAAGAAGAGTTTTGTTTTTATTAATAGAAATAATGTTACCACAAAATTATATTGCAATTATTGAAGAGAAATATTATGATTGTTCTACTAATTAAAAGAGAAAAAAGATTCGATAAAGAGGAAAGTAAGACAACGTGTGAAATTCTAGTAAGTAATGAATGTTTGGAACAGGTAGATGAGTTTGTGTACTTGGGAAGTATGTTCGATAGAAGAGGGAATGTTGAGAAATATCGAGAGGAGAGTGACTGCGGGAAATAGGGTGAACGGTGCTTTGAACGCAATAGTTTCTAATATAAATATGTCTACCCAGGCAAAACTAGCGGTACATAATGGAATTCTGGTACCAATACTAATGTATGGAAGCGAAACCTGGAGCTGGCAGAAGAGGAACGAAAGTAGATTGAATGCAGTGGAGATGAGATCCTTCAGACGTACTTGTGGCAAATCAATTTATTATAGAGTAAAGAGTGCAGATATTAGGAACGAATGTTAAGCTGATCTTAGCATAATTAATAGGATTAAAAAAGGGTCGCTCAGATGGTTTGAGCATATTGAGCGAAGACTGGTAAGAAAGATATATAACGCAAGTGTTGATGTAAGCAAGTAAGTAAGCAAGTAGAAAAAAGATATATGATGATTTTTTTAGACGTAAATCACTCAATATATTTTTAAAGTGCTGAATTTTATATACATTTACTTACAATGCCACTAATACTGCTCTCTGCCACTTTGACATGATGAAATTTGACAAAAAGGAAACAAAATAAGTACAAGAATAGACAACGTTCAAACATTGTAATGGACAAGATAAAATGAAGTGAGTTAAATATGTATACTAATGTACGATGTATTTAAAGTCAGTTCGTGTTATTATACGAAAGCTGCAAAAGGAAATGAGGTTTCCCATTTAAATAGTAATCATAATATTTTGGTAATTTTTTTTATGTGCGTACATAATACATGAAATTCGACACAATTGATTTACCGTTTATGACCTTATATGTAATGTGTGTCCATTATTGTAATCATTTTGAAATATCTCTAACCAAACAAAGCATTTATCTTTTAAAGTACTAAAACACAATAAAAAAATAACAGATCAATGATTCTATCGCTGTATTTTTTTCTTTAGACAAGAAATTGTGATATTCCTTTATATGGGGAGAGGGAGAGGAAGCGACTTGCAAATTGAACATGTAGGTAATATTCTGGTTTATGTATTCTGGGGTATTATGCCGCGTTATTACGACCTTTCTGGCCGACGGGCTGATGTGTTATTGTGAGTGTTGGTGTTGTGGTTAAGTATTGGCTTGCAATACCTTGTCGAAAGCAGGGTGAGAACGTTGTCCGTGTTGTGTTAATTATTGGCTAGCAATACCGTGTCGAAAGCTTGGTGTTTCTGTGTTACGTGGCAATACCATGTCGGAGTCATTGTTGTCTTGTATTGTGTATATGTTGCATCTTTTGTCTGATCACTATCTCTGCGGGAACTGCGACGAGATTGACTTTGAAGCGCCGGATACCAAGATGTTTTTCATTTGAGACCATCATCTCTATTAATATTTATCGGGTGCTTATAGATTTCGAGTGCTTCCTTGAAAAGATACGTATGGTGACTCTTAGGCTTTCCAAGGATTTTCGGTTCGAATGAAAAATGATGGCCGGAATCCAGAAAATGCTCAGCCAGTGCTGATTTTCCTGGATGACAGAGTATGCACGCCCGTTTGTGCTCGTCAACCCTTTTGGAAATTGTACGCGCCGTTTGTTCTACGTACTTCCCAAGTACGCAAACTCATTCATTTGATCTAAGCATTCGTTGTTTACAATAAAATCACACTTAGTCATTCTTTCTTCTCTCTTGAACACCATCACTTTCGATTTGCTAACATTCATCATAAGCTCACTCTGCATGCATACATCGGACATCCTGGACACCAGGCACTGACGATCAGCTTCACTGTTAGCCACTAATACTGAATTATCTGCGTAAAGTAGGCAGGATATGGTGAGTCCGTCCATTTTCGCTCCTACTTCTAGTTCTTTCAGTTCTTTCATACAATTGTCCATATACAGACTGAAAAGCCATGGTGACATTACGCATCCTTGTTTGACACCTTTTGTAATATCAAACCATGATGTGAATTAATTCTCACACAAGTACCACTTCGCCCGTACAGGGATACGATTTCCTGTATGAGCTTACTCTTCATCCCCTATTCCGACAAAACCTTCCATAACTTTCGTCTTATCGCTCTGTCATACGCTTGTTGGAGATCTACAAAGGCACAAATAAGTTTTTGGTTCTTTGCCAAAAACTTTTCCGTCATTTGGCGCAGTGAGAAAATCTGATCCAGGCATCCTCTTCTATTGCTTGCCCAACGTAACTTGGCGTGTGGCGAATTTTGAACTAAAACCCGCCCCGCCCGCACCCGGCGGTAACACCTCGCCCTGTCATTCAGTTCATTCTCGTCTTTGAGCGCGAGCTGTGACATCTTGATTACAATATACACTGAATTATTATGTCCAAAACATCCTAAACAGTCCGGGATGGTGCAAAAATAATTGCCAATGAAGTATTAAAGTTTTGCGAATAGAATAGCGTTTGACAGATAGAACGGCCGCCATTACTGCATGGTTTCTTTAGTGCTGCCCGACCAAATTTCTGTATTTAATACGACACCGGTCACCGGACATTCTGTACATTATGTATTGTGTAATAAATTTACACCCTGACAACTTCTGTTACGCGATAGCGACGCCCTCCCTCGCACGCCTAGTTATAGTGGTACGTCTATACTCATGAACGCTCCTTGAACCTACATCTCACACTTTTCCTTTCGTTGTCATTCTCACTCTTTCGATCAAATTCTCGCGTACAGTTTACTAACAGAACTCAATAGGCTAATAGCCCGATAGCTCGCGCAGTTCATTCGCGACCCTTTTTCTTTGTATCGAGGCATGATAACAGCTCTTTTCCAAATCATTAAAGTATAGCTGTCCTCTAAACATTGGTTAAAGAGTCTATGAAGCCACGTAAGAATTACTGGGCCACCATCCTTAATGTGCTCGGCAGCAACACTGTCATAACCCACAGCCTGCTTATATATTTATTTTAAACTAGCCATAATCCGTCAAAAATAACATAATTTTATTATATATTTCGGCCACCAGTTAAGGCTGTGAGAATAGCGCTATCCAGAGTAGCGTAGCGCCTTGATAACGTCAGTGATGGACATTAATAGAGAATTTCGCTTTTTTGCTTTTTATACCTCATTATTATTTGAGCCATCTTAGCGTTTGTGACGGACATTGTTACGTAGAGAATTATACCTTTTTGTTACTCATTTTATACACCTCATCATTATTTGTACCATCTGGTAGCGTTAGTGATGGACATTGTTGCATAGAGAATGATATATTTTGATTAATGACTAATACCAATGACATATGCCGTACAATAGTGGGTGCATTTATTAGTTTTAATTATGATTAAAATTAAACATTTTAAACAATCATGAAATTTAAAAAAAAATCTATTTCAGAGTATTTTATTAAAAAAGCAAAGCAAGTCAATTCTTTCATTTTATTTAATAACAATTTTGAAATCAAACTTATTTTGAGAACGAATCAGATCAGCTATTGGATCCTAGATACGGTTACGAATAGATTTCGAAATTATTATTATTTGGGGATATAAAAATGCTTATTTATGCATATTTAAGATTAAGAAAATAAAATACTATTTATATATTTTTTTGTGTCAATCATTTACTCAAAAAAATAATGTTACAAGTTTTTGAAAACGCACTATAACTCACACTAATACAAGCGACTTCCTTAAAGTGAACGGATTCTACTTGTGGCATTATTAAAATCCCCTCACGACACACAATAACCTTGATTCTTTTTCGTGAGGTTTATAACATATAATAATAATTTTATTGTTAATATTTGCTAGTTATTATTATTATAAAATAAATCATATGTATTCTCACTTGTCATAGCTGCAGGAGGAATTAATGAAAACGCTGGAATTTCATAATAGATTTGTTAATTACTGATTAATTAATTAAACAAACTTACTACTACTTCATTCTAGATATATAGTATAATATAAAATAATAAAATGTAAGTAATTGAATGTAAATTCACAGTTCCTTGTCCGAGCACAAGAGCAATGCTCTTAAATGGAGAGGAACTTTGAATAACACAATTGTGTAATAAATATTATATTGAACATTAAAACCATGAAAATACAAGTCTCTTAACACTATTTAACTTAACGCCAGAAGTTTCTGGAACTTTGGAGACGTCTCTCGAAAGCTGTAGATTACACTAGGTTGTTCTGGAATCTTCAGTAGTATCGTGAATATTTCAAACAACTGTCACTTGACATGAGACCATGATTCTTTTTAGCCTCGTTATAATATTATCTATTAAATAAATAAATAAAAAAAATCTGTTAAATAATGCCACAGCCCAGCACTACTAGAGTTATTGTGTGCTTAATTTTTCAAAGATCACCTGTTTTCCACAAGGTTTGAAGTAAATTATAAATAAGTAATGTAAAAAAAAATGTTTTGGACAATTAAGTATATCTTGTTTGTATTTATATACGTATTATAACTGAAACCATTATTTCTATATTCATTACCATTAATGTTTTATTACTTGAATACCTATATTCTGTTATATTTATATTCGTTGTACACTACTCTTTATGACATATGTATTTCAATTCAGTAGTTTGTTGGTCTAGTTTTAGAACACAAGCATTTAGCTGGGTTTGAAAAAAATACTATTGATGTAATGATAATTATGTTTATTTAAAAAAAGTTACGCATGTATTACGTTCCACGTATCTATTCTCTGTAGTTACTTCGATAATTAATGTCGATTGTATGATAAGCAAAAAAGTGCAGTTAAAGCTATTTATATTATATGCCATACTCTTGTTTCTGTACTTATTCTCCTAAAGTATATATATTAACTTTAGATATTATAAAATTCTTGTTCAATTCCTCAATTATTTTTGTACTTTTAATTTTATTCGTACTTTATTTGAATGGTTATTTTCACGATTACTTTCTTCTCAGTACAATACACCTTTTTTCGTGTTCTGTATAATTAATTTAAAAAAATGCTATATTGTATTTGATCCAGATACAAATCATCATAATCAAGCGGGGCGGGGGTTAAATAATGAAAATAAAGGAAGGGAGACGGAGGGTAAGTGGGATCGATATTATGGACTGTAAATGATGAAAGGTGAGAGAACAGAAAGCTCGAATTACCTGCCAACGACATTTTTTTCTCGAATTAATAAGGTAACAAATATAAATAATAATATTCAAAAACAATAAATTTCCAATGCTATTTTATTTCATTTTTATTTTGTTTGATGAGGGGTATGAAACCAAGGAAAAAATATCCAAAAAAATAATAATACATGTTTTGATTAATTTAAAATGTACTGATTTCGAGATTTCATAGGAAATATAGCTCTATCTCTCTTTAATCATGTTTTAAAGCTCTATTAGGTACAAGCAAAGGTTGCAATATAAACTTCAACCAATCCACCCCAAGGATGTGTCACGTGACAAAATGGCTGCTTTTATTATTAAGTACGATTTGATGTCGATTTAGACTTAAACATCATAGCAATTACAGAAATATCCAATTATGTAAATAGCAAAAGGCAGTTAAATTAAAACATAAATATTTATATTTAAACATATACAGGGTTATTTGGAAAATATTAATAACCTCGCAGGACTATATTACTGACTTCATTATGAGTGCAAAATGTTCAAGCAACCGTGACCTAATATGAATAGTTATGGAGATATGCGACATAAAATTTTGCATTTTTTCTCAATATTTCTGACTTATTTTTTGTAAAATGTTGGACCATCATTACAATAACTTATATCAAATATGAAAAATTCATTCCCTTTAATTCAAGTCAAATTAAATAATAAAAACCTTCGAATTTCAATTGGAAAACATTCCAATTGGAATTTTTTCAGTGTTTTTATCATTTTTTTAAACTTGTATTGAAACGAATGATTTTTTCGTAATCGATTTTAGTTACTGTGATGATTATACAACGCTTTACAAAAAAAAGTCATAAATATTTTTAAAAAATGCAAATTTTGATGTCTCTGACACATATTCATGATTGCTTGAACATTTTTAAATAACCCTGTATATAAAAGGAAAACTGAGGTGGTATAGGTTCCAGATATATTTCCTTGAGTAGTGACAGGTTTTTTATCTCAGTGGAAAGTCAATGGAATGTCTTTTATAATAATTAATATATATATCATATTACTTAATTATCATAATTCACATGCAATAGTTGAATGTCTCTGAAATTTCCTGTGCTTTTTTGAATTCAACTTTTATTTTGTTATATATATATATATATATATACATATATATAAAAGTATACGAATGAATTTTGAATCGCATTTTATTATATTGGCTGAATCAACACGATTGACTCGGTGCATGAAAGAACAGTTTTTCCAGCAAAAATATGCACTTTAATTTTCATTTTTCCGAACATTAGTGTATCCCCAAATGTTTCATGTGTAAACGTATTGGTGTTAACTACAGTCGTATAGTTACCCTGAAATTAAAAAAACAATATTATCAAAAAATTTCTTATGTATTCACGACCATTTATCATCTTCTGATTGTGTTTTCTGGGATATCTTGCCGTGTTTTACGACCTTTCTGGCCAATGTTTCGGATCCCGTGGCAGGGTTCAATACCAACAGATCGACAGTGATGTAAAAACACGCCGGAATATTCCAGAAAACACAAATAAAATAAAACAATATAATCAACTTTAGGCGAGGAGACTGCGGCAAAGTAAGTCTTCCCTCACATATATTTAAGACATGTTTATAATGCAGTTAGTATTTATTCTGGCAAAATTAAATCTCAAAACGAAACAATACAAAACAATAGTTTATTTTTTATAGAAAACCCTGTTTTTTTGTTTCTTGAAACCGAGTCTCTCAAATTATAATAATTTCGTTGTTTGTCTGTCCGTCCGCCCGTTCATCCGTCCGTCCGTCTGTCGTAACTTCGTGTAACGTCCGTAACTTCTTTATAGAAAATATGTATTTTTTTTTCTTCTTTATAGTAATTAGGATTCGACGTTGAACACAGTACAGTAAATACGGAAGAAATAATAATCTTCGTGTTCTTTTTTTCTAATATTTTAATGACTATTTGAAAACTGCACAGTTCTAGATGAAAAAAAATGTTGCGAGTTGAAAAAAGTAGCGACGACTTAGTCAAATTGCAGTCAGAATAAGCTTGGCAAAATTTTAAACGCGAGAGCTTTTGCTACTTCAAAAACATTTGTTACATTTTGTAATCCGATGTATTTATTTTATATAAACAAATAAATCTTTTATTCTCTGATCAAATAGAGCACAGTTTTAACTTATGTAGTAAATGTAACTTTAATCTACTTTAATAGAATAATAAGTTAATTCAATTAGGTAAGTATATATTCTTCAGCATCCACTTTCTTGGTCCTGACATAGACTTCCCATAGTTTCTTCCACTCGTCTCTGTTGCAAGTTAGTCTTCTCCATCCTTTTGGTAGGTCATCTTCTTTTCTCTTCATTTGACGTCCTTTTTGTCTTTTTATATTTCTAGGATACAATTCAATAACGTCTTTCGTCCGTTTTTCTCTGTTTGTTCTCATAACCAGTCCAGTTCCATTTGAGTTTTTTTATATTTTTAGTAAAAAGTCGCTAATTTTGTAAGCCACCTGTCACGTAGCCTTATGTCTAGCTAACTCCGTTGAATGTTGCGGTGGCAAACTATAAATTTTTTTTTTGTTTTTGCTCGTAGCAGGCCAAGTTTGGTACCCATAAGTGAGACATGAGAGAATGCACGTGTTATATAATTTACTTTTTACCAACATTGGTATTGTTTTGTTTTTAACTGTTTTTACTCCCTTTCTTTTAACCGTCTGCTTGCTTGCTTGTCTGTCGAAAAAACTTTGGATCGATTTTTAACCCTTTTCCCGTGATCCAATCGAGCTGAAAATTTGCAGGCAGACTCGTGATGACGATGAAAATGATCTAACAAATTTTTGGTTTAAAAAAAAATATATTAGAGTACAATTTTGGATTTTTCGAAATTTTTATTACTCCCTTTCGTAGCGTCGCCCGACTCAAGCCCAACGCGTGGGGCATGCGCCAAACTTGTTTCAACTAGTAAATGAGAAAGGGAGTATAATAAAAACTTGTTTTTCATGGGTTAGTTTTTTCCAAGTATTGCTTATTATTCCGTCGAACGCGTATTCCTAATTCGAAAAGTCTCGGTAATTTGTTGTAACCACGAATTCTTGTTCTTATTTGTAATTGACACATTTTACAACTGCTTTGAAATTATAATAATAATTAAACTAGTAATAATTAAATAATAATATAAATAACTAATTACCTGTTGGATGCCACATTTTGAATCAAATTCGACAAACTTTTTCAAGCGAATTTCTACAAATTCTTCAGTACAAACATTGCGGAAGTTCAACGAGCCCGCTAAAATATATCTGTTGTTGCTCCAACTAAAAGCTCGCAGCTTCATCTGTTGAAATGAAAAGCTTAAATAAAACAAAGTCTAAATTTCGATAATGTATACATTACCTAGAATATGTATGCACTAACTATGATTTATAGTTACAGTATACACAAAAGAATTTATAAAAACTCTAACTAGTTGTATGTACGTGTACATTTACAGTTCGGTATTCACAATGTTCACTTAGCGTATGGTAACACTGGAGTTGCTATATTAAAAAAAATCAAAATACTTTAATTAATCTTAATAACGATGATAGAAAATTAAGTAAAAATCATGTTTTCTATTACCTACATTAATATTTAAAAAATAAAATAAAACTTTTTTAAATTCATTAGCCAAATAGTAATTTTTATAGATTTTTGATGCTTATAACGTTAACTTTGTGGTTGTACATAATTGTTAATTTTAATTAAACAACTTTGTATCAACCACTCAACTAGTAACTCTACGTCTACCGGTTTCGATACCACTGTATCATCGTCAGGACGGATGCAAACTAACTATCCATTATCTATTCTAGCAAAAAAATCCATTTTTGAACGGGGGCGTGGCTGCAGCTATGGTGGGGGTAATTGAGAAGTGGAAGCCGAAATGGGGAATATGTCAAGTAAAGCACTATTAGTTTTCTTTTCTTTTTCATTTTTAAACGCTTCAACAGGCCAAGAGGCCCGATTCCTGAAGTCGTTACAGCACTGAAACACCCAAGCTTGAGTAAATCATAAACATTTATTGTAACCTCACCGGGAATCGAACCCGGAACCCTCGGTGTGAGAAACCAGTGTCACGCCCACTGGGCTACGAGGGCCGCTATATGGTTTTATTTTGGACAGTGATCAATAGGTGGCATGTTGTGAGAAATATTCAGGGTTGCGTAGCAAAAAATAAATCTTAGTATATGGAATTTTGTAGTTAGACTAGACCCTAGAAAAACTAACCTAAGCTGTCGATTTTCATGGAATTCATCAAAGTGACAGTATCTCGATAACTAGCGATTTTTTACGAGAGTCATATTGTGATATTCTGGTCAGTCATTAGTTATCCCCTCAACCCTAAAGGGGATAGGGTTAATTTTTGGGACTCTGGGATTTTTTTCCAAAAATTTTGGGGTTTCTGTGATTATTCGCGGATGTGACATTTCATTTGTGAATGACCCACCTCCATTAAATATTCTGAATAAAAGTATAAATATCAACTCACCTGTACCGTTTCTGTTTTCCTGAGTACTATAAATTGCGTTTTGATTATCAACTCGTCGAGATTGTTTGTAGAAAATTGAATAATGGAAATAACTGATTTATTGTCGGATTTTTGATCCTTACATAATATGGTCTCTTTAAAACTTACTTTATATTTTCCCTGAAAGAAATTCAAAACCAAAAATTAGCAATTAAACACATTTTTCGAAGGCATTTATATTCAAATTTAATTTAATGTATGATTTAAACGTTAAAAAATGAAAGTTTAGATTACAAAAGATAAGGCAATTATCAAGTAATTATGAAACTACTAAAAAGTAAGTCGCTACCAATTGAACAGTGCACTTATTTTGTGTTTATTTTATGTTGAGTTTTTAGATAAAAATAATGAAAATTTATTCACAAAGGTTTTTTACTTACAAAACCATCAGCAGTACTCTCTTCCATCTTAACATGATGAGATTTGACCAAAATGATGCAAAATAAGTATAAAAATAGACAACGTTTAGACATTGCGATGGGCAGGTACACGCTGAATAATGATCAGTACAAAATACGATATATTTTAAACTTGTTTTATAATTTTTCAAAGGAAATGAGTTACCTATTTCATAAATCGTTTGTCATTTAAATAGTAATCATAATATTTTGGTAATTTTTTAAATATACAAAAGTGGTTTTCAACACAATTGATTCAATAACTAGAACCAAACGAGTATAAAGTCCATTAATTTAAATGTTTTGGAGCATATTAACCCAAACAATATAGCATTTCACTTCAGAAGATGGTGTTATTAAAAAATATTAACATGCCAACAATTCTACGAGTAGAATTTTTTCATAGTGAGTAAATCAAGTAGCGAATATGTCTTGGTTGTCACACGGTCTGTCAGTGTGAATATTTATTCACTATTTGTGTTTTGTCCTTCTTCAACACTGAAGTCACTTCACAAGCTTATTCCGGTACGACACAACAATATAAATATGAGTTTTTCCGGTACGACACAACAATATAAATATGATTTTTTCTTGTGACCGTGCGTCTTTGCAAGCCAGTCCCTGAATCTTGAATAACGCACGTCCTCCTGTGCCGTCTCCACGAACGTCACATATACATGCACACCTACACACGAGCTCGCATACAGACACACACACACACACGCGCGCGTTCATCGAAATATAGTGATCATATATGACACTGCTGATATAGTGATCATAGTCAGTTTGTCTTCTTCTTCGTTATACAGGGTGGGGCACAGCAACTAGCTTATTTGAATCGGGTGCTCTAAAGCAATGGTTGTTCCGAAAACAGTGGGGGTAGGCACAATTGAGAGGGTGGGGCGTAAAGTTGTAGCTCCGCTTGGTATAGTCGGCATCGTGGGGTAGACGAAAGTGGAGCGCGCGTTGGCTGTCGAGGCATACTTCCCTAACGGTCAATCATCGCCACGCAACGTGAATTCCGTACCCATTTCAATATTGCGCAATAGCACGGTCGCCTGATTTAGCCCCATGGGACTATTTTTATGGCGATATATAAAATCATTTGTTCACAACAATCATCCTAGGACTCTGGCTCACCTGAAGAACAAGTCAAGCTGTCGGCAACATTACTGTAAAAGGTATAACAAATTTTCAGTGTTCGATTGAGGCAGTATATTAAGAATAATAGACACCATCTACCTGATGTCATCTTTAAAAATGTGAAACATAAAATTTAATCTGTTCTACTTGATGCTGTTCAAAAAATTAAATATATATTTGAATTACTTTTTTAATTGAATTTCTAAATTCATCAAATTCACCCTGTACTTTTGATAGAGAAGTCATGTTCATTGATGACACCTCAGAAAAGTATCAGGTGCCATCTGCTCCAATGTACAGCATTCCTGGCGGCTTCTTGAAGCGATTTTAGACTTTAAGGTACTGATACACATGTGCATTAGTGGCACGTGAGCATGCGCAGTATTTAGCTTCTTGAGCTATTGCTATTAGTAGCATGTGTGTACGCACTTTGCTAGTGATGAGCATGCTCATTTGATTTGCGGGTGGAAGGGGAATCTTTTGAGCATGTGCGAACAGGCTTACTTATGAGCATGCTAATATCATTCATTATCGATGCGATCTTCTCAGTCCGCGACAGATGAAACAAATATGGCGCGTTAGGGAGATGACAAAACATTACTTTTCGTGCTTATATAGGAATCACGAATGTCTGTGTAATACTTTATAATCACCGCTATATAAAAATAATACAGCAAGAAATAATATTTATGTAAGTTTATTAAAACACATGAATAATTCAAATCATACAATAAAAATTATAAAAACTAAAAAAAAAACGGATCATTATCGTGTATCACAAAAAATAAACAAAAAAAAATTGTTTATATTGTCTTTTTAATAGCTTTATTTAAACCAAGTCATTTATTTGCACCATCAACTGTCAGTAAATTTGAATAAACATTACTAACGAGTGTTTTTGTTCTCTCGTATTCATATACAGTGGACAATATAAACGTATAGTTAATACAGATAATACGAGCACTAAACGAGAAGCGAAAACCATCAATAATTATGGACCAATCTAAATTAAATTCAAGCACCACTGAAAATAAATATTTGATAATATTAAATTAAATATGACGTAACCTTTTATAATACCGAAAGGAAACTTGTTGCTTCAATGCCATCCCAAAGTTAATGTTTTCGGAGGCACCGAATATCTCAGTACCTCGTATGTACATGTTAGGCTAGTGTTCTCTTATCATCCTAGCTATCCGACATATGATGATGTAATGATCGGCACGTGATCATTAAATGATAAACACATAACATTGATTGTAATTCTGTTAAGCTTCATTTGTGTCAGAGATAGGGACAAATTAAATCAATATGGACCAACAATCGCTCTGAAATCTGGCAAAGAGGCGTATTCTGGATAACAATATAAAAATCATTATATGTTTATTTATTTAAAAAAAATAATTAAATATTGATTTTTTTATCGGTCATTTGACATGCCAGTGATATGCTTCGGATTGTTTTATTTTAAAATTGACGTTTGAGATTTGAGGTTAATACATGTCTTCGACGCAATTCGAACTGATTGAGACGAAGACAAAAAAGTATAAAATAATATGATATTAAAAAAAAAAAAAAAAAAAAAATGAACTGGTTTAAATAAAGCTCTACAATTCTAATGTTTTTTCTTCTCCTTGAAGGTTTGTTATCCTGATAAAATATGATAAATATCGTTGGATAGAACAAACCTCATCTGACCCATGATTCTTCGAGACGAGGAAATAGGAGACAAAAATTGTATGAAAAAAATATCAAAAAAATTACTGAAAAACTAACCCATAAAAACAAATTTTTTATTATACCCCCTTTCTTTCCAAAATATAACAACAATTAATGAGGAATTAAAACATATAACATAACACTAAACTTACAGGAATTTAATATATTTCTAAAATGTCAGATGTTTTAAGCTTTGATAAAACTCTTCATGCTTTGAAGATTAAATTCTAAAAACATTTGTCAGTCAAGATAATTAAGATTTTGATAGATTTAATTATCAGCAATATCGTACCTTATGAATTTTCAGCGTCAAATAATTTTAAATAGTCAGAATCAGATTTGAGTAATGTAGAATTCTTCAAAAGTAAGCAGAAATCTAAAATAAATAAATTATTATTCGATTTCTTCCCAAAAACCGAAGGGTGCTGTCATATGTGTACCAATTGTTATAAATTTTCTAAATTCTTAGTGAAATACCTATAACACCGACGGAGTAAATAAATTTGAAATATTCCGTGACGTCATCAGTCTGCCGTTGGTAGTTATCAAACTTTTCTTGCAAACTGCGGTTTAAACGGAATATAACGTTGGTGTTTTCATTTAAACCTGGTATGGATATGCTGATATTTTTTAAGTGAGTGTACCTATATTTTTAATTTCAATGGTTTCATGTTTTTTAAATCATATCGGTTATTCTATTAATTTTCTAGACATTTGTATGGTTTTCAATTTGAAAAAATCATTAAAATTTCGAAAAATACAAAATTATACTATAATTCTTTTTTTTTAACGAAAATTTTTTAGATAATTTTCATTGTCACCGTTAGTTTGCCTGCAAAGTTTCAGCTCGATTGGGTTACGGGAAAAGGGTTAAAAATCGAAGTTTTTTCGACAGATAAGCAAACAAGCAGACGCAATACGAATTAAAAGAAAGGGAGTAAAAAAGAGAATATATATTTTTTAATAGCCACAGTACTAAGAGCGATCAAAGTATATGCATATTACATGTCAATTAAATCAAAAGCTTGGGGCGCTTGTCCTCAAACCCCAACGATCGCTTGCATTTAAGAGGCCCCCAGTACACGAATTTCGTATATGCTCTCGATTTTGCTAAATTTAACGTAAACTTGTTAAATCATTTTGTAAAACCCATAGCTAAACAGGCTTTTAATAAATTTTATTATGATAGATCCATTAACTCTTGAAGTATTTCCAAAATATGAACAAATGTATTGTTATAACATCAAAAAAATTATAACCCCGAAACACTATTTTAGTTTTCATGCAATAGAGTTATTTTTGGTACACTTAATCTCATATATTTTCAAATACAGACCAAATATTTTATTTACAAATTTATTTATACAGTTTGAAGATGAAGTGGTGCTATTCAGACATTAATATTTTTCGACAAGTTATTAAATATATATTTTTAAAAAAGATAAAAATTAAACGCTCTGTTTCCTATATTACAGTATCCATAAAACCATTAAAATACCGATTATTTTAATTACATTTTACATGCGTACTAAGAAAATTTCACTGTCATTAATTGAAAAATATTAAAAAATTATACCTCATACTCAAGAATTCTAATTAATTAAATCGTGTAGTCTGTTAGGGCCGTGCGTTTTTCTATTTAGCAATAGGTTTGATTTAACTACGCCACTGACGATGTCTCTGCCTGTTCTCTGTGGATCCCACCCATGTGGATTGATGCAGTCTCTCCTATCACACAGATAGAAATCATGTGTCTTCACTATTAGTTGTCTTATGAAATAAGGTTTTGAATAAGGGGTTTTGAATAAGAACACAAATTGGTAGTAGATAATTTATTTAATGTATTTATTCCCATATAATATAAGTCTTATTATTTTATCCGTTCAAATTAGTTTTTTGGTAAGACCGAAACGACAGAGTTAACGCAAACAATTAAATTTCTGCCAGCAATAAAACTTATCTGCATTTTATATTTTCCATAAAATAAAGATTCGCCAAAGATCTCGTGTGACATTGCGTTGCCGTCCACTTGGAATGAATAATTACCCTAGAATCAAACAAATAATAATGATTAATTAAGACAAATTATAGAAGTGTCACTGAGATAAAGCACTTTATACGGGAGATGTATATGAAAGTTCTTATAGGGTGGCCCAGGGCTTATGACCTATAGGAGCTGGCTTAAGTGTACGAGGAAACACTTAACAGAACTTATCATACCAACAATAGAAAACCCTTTTCTATCCCACGATATACATATACCTAGATTATAATTACCTCTTGAATTCCGTATATATTTTTAACACTAAATATGAGGAGTATCGTCATATGGTGAGGCAGATACCAGAAACTCGTCCCCCTCCCTGATCATGTGAATTATATACATTACGAACACTTTTATGTTAATGTTTATGTTAAAGTTAAATTAGGAACAATCCATTAAATGAATCTGTAAAATTTATCTGTCATTCGTATCAAATTGATTTATCTACAATTGTCTTATCTGTGTCATCCTATAATTGTAGGAGACATTTAACTATTTTTGTGTAATATGTTTTACCAAGCAATTGCCACTCTGTTGGATGACCGAATAAAAAAAAAAAATAAAAAAAAAATAAAAAAAAAATTGAGTTAGTGATAATATAACTGAACATATTATGTTGCATTTCAATTTCAATTAATTTGATACTAGTACATTACAAATACGTTACAAAGTTTAATTTAATCTGTACATGTGTAATAAAATTTAATTAGAAATCATTTAAAATAATTCTTATCAAAGATATAGGAGAATATTGCTTCGGGAAACCCCTTCAAATATATGGAACACATCAATATCCAAAGTGAAATTGTTCAGCATACCAGTAGCTCTTCCGAAAGCATAACCATCGGCAGGTTGCTCCTATATATTTGAATGTGAAATAATTTCGGGATTATCGATCACACCGCGCAAAATCGATAAAAATCCGTAATCAAATACACATTCCTTCCAATCTCTAAACTATTGTAGCAAGCATATCCTGGAGAAACTCGGTCGGATAAAGGCAAGATAATGCCCGTACTCTCATGTAGAGATATCTCAGACACCTTCTTTAGTACTTTTTCTACCATAGGAGAATACTTAAGCTCACGTGGTCCCCAAATAATCGAGCCACTCTCGAGTCTACTACGCGTCAAGGTTGTAAAGTTGTAAAAAGTTCTCGGTACGGTACGGGTATTTTCGAAAACTCTGACAGGACGCAGAATAAATCCTATAATTCTCAAAGCATTACCACTGACCATTCTCAATGCATTAGTACAAGCAGTTCGAGCCTCTTTTGTGCTGCATAGTCAGCGCCGTTCTGGTTTTGTTCATCTAATTCATAACGCATAACTCGTTGTTCGTCTTATCTACGGCGAATTCTTTGCATTATTCCCAAATTTATATTTGGAGCAACTGAATTATTCATAAAGTGCTAGTATATCCATCGTTGTAGACACTTGCCGCAATAAATGCGGCAATATTCAGAATTTGTAAACCTCAATTTAAATGTTTTAGAGCAAGGTGCCAATTAAAAAGATCTTAAAATTAAAACTCTCATTTGAATTTCACACGTGTCTGTCTAAACATTTTGTTAGAAGTTCTTTTCTTGACAGTTCTTTAAAATAAAGAATATGTTTTTTTACGTGTGGTGTAATAAGTGGAGGAGCATTAACTAAATTACTTGTTCCTTCGCTTCTGGCCTCTGCTTTACACTACTCGCACCAGCTCCAGCCGGATAATTTTCGTGGTCTGACTGTTAATTCGTAGTAAAATAATGATAGAGTCTTGTCTTATTGCTAAGCCAAAAGTTTTTCCTTTTTTAATAAGGACATCAGTTAATTTGATTTTACCGCCGAAGACGGAATAGCTGGTGTATTTTAAATCCCTTCATAGAAATATGTACGGCTATGTGTTCATCTCTCAAAAGAGCCTACCCTTGAGATTGCGTCACCGGGTGGCGAACAGGGGAATGCCCATCTCTATGTCTCTCTTGAGCATTTAAGGAAGTGTGAAATAAAGTAGCTTCCGCGGACCAACAGACAACAGACGGACACTCCTAATAAAAACCCTGGCTTTGGACTTCTCCATAATATTAGGAGTAGTAAAAGTTTTGATCTGGATCCTGGAACTCATAGACGATGGTGGAAAAACCGTCAAAGTAAGCGGCGCCCATACTTTGGGAAGATTAAGGCTTTGGAGTCAGGTGGCAACCGGCCGTAAAATTAATTTCCAAACCAAAATCTCCTTGTGCGGACAGAGGATCCTGGCGCCTTTGCACTAAAAGGTCCGTTCATGAATTAACCGGAATAGAGAGACAGGAAGAAGAAGAATAACAGGCTGTATCAACATTCCGAGCTATAACTAGAGAAATATTAAAAATTTCGCTCTATAACATAACAATTAGATTCTCTGAGAGAAATTTATCAACTTGTAAAGTAGATTCCTCCCTTGAGTTCTATTCTGAATGCGATGGCACAGATAATATATGAATCGTTAAAATTCTCACACCCTTCTCCTTTTGCATTATTTATTATTAGATTTATGATAGCTATAGTCATACCTTTTGGATTAAACAATTCCCTTCAAATTTTATGAACCTTTTCGCGATATTCTGCATAAATTTTTCATCACAAATGTTGGGAATATTTAGCGAAATGGCGTGGTTGAATTTTCCTTTGTTCCAAATGAAAGCTCGGATTTTTCCCTGAAACATTAATTACATTTTTTACAATTGTATTCAAATAAAATTTTCGTCGTGTTGCTGAATGCTGATTATGACCCGAAATTTTACATTATATATGCCTAGTCGCCGTCATGGGAGCAATCGTTCCCTCAGATCTTAGTCTCTCTGATCCAACACATATTTTATTACCAAATGGGTAACTAATCACTCATGATAATCTAGGTCTATAATGTGATCGTCCCCTAAAGTGGATCGGTCAATCAGAAGTCAAAAGTCCGGACCTCGCGCCGCTTGCTAGTAATGAGCATGCTAATGTCATTCACCATGAGAAGGGGTGAGTATCTTTTGAGCATGTGTGAACAGGTTTGCTTATTATGAGCATGCTAATGTCATTCGCAGCTAGTATCGATTATCAATGCGATCTTCTCACTCCTCGACAGATAAAACAAATATGGCGCGTTGGGGAGATGACCAAACTTTTCGTGACTTATTATAGGAATCACGAATGTCTGTGGAATATTCGGTCACCGTTATATAAAAATAATATAGCAAGAAATAATGTTTATGAAACTTTATTAAAAGACATGAATGATTCAAATCTTACAATAAAAATTATAAAAACTAATATCTATTTTGATTTATTGGTTCACTTGAATTTTCTATCTCAGTTTGCAAAGTTTCGATTATTTTGAACAAGAGCGTCTCTATTCTATGACAAGAGCATGTCAGTAATAAGCAAGTGTGTTTGATTAAACCCGGGAACTGTTTCGATTTATTGGTTCACTTGAATTTTCTATTTCAGTTTGCAAAGTTTCAATTTTGAACTAGAGTTCCTCTCTATTCTATGATAAGAGCATGCCACTAATAAGTATGTGTGTTTGATTATTAACTTTGAGCATGCTAATAATGATCAAGTGTGTACATTGTCAGGGCATGCTAGTTTTGAGCATGCTAATGAGCATGCCTTTAGGTAGGTTTTGATACCCAACTACACAATCCAGCTACATTCATTCAACACAGGAAGATTCCGTGGGTAGATTCGGACATCTTCCTCATATTTTATATACTTTTTTAACTCTTATTTATCCTAAATCAGCAGATTATGTATAAATGTTGTAATTTTGCTGAAATAAATATCATTGGATGGAACATACCTCAACTGGCCCACGGCTCTTCAAGACGAGGAAATTGGAGACAATTATTTGTCTTCCAGCGGTGTCATTGGAAAGCGCAACAGAGCTGACGAATGAATCTTTTTTGGGTCGGAGACCTTTGCACAAGTAAAACTCATTGAGATATAGAAAATACTGTCCCTGAAATACAAATCCATTACTTTGATATAAATTTAATAATTTTTTTAACATTTTGAAATTCTCAAATGAGTCAACACTACTTAAGGCTGGACACTCGTTTTAGAACTGTATTACGAGGTTCGCAACGTAACGTCGTTAGATCGTGCTCTTTCAAGACGGGACTGAGACGTCATCTAAACCCAATATCGAATAAACATTGCACTTATATTTACGTTTTCGTTACTACAGAAGCGGGTAATGATAGTTCTCACTTTATTATTTTGTTATCACTATATTATCAGCTGTTTATCTCAGCACAGGTTCTTCCTAGTAAGATGAGCGGCTTCATTTCCTATGACATGTGTCAAGATGAAGATAAATAAATAAAATAAAAAAATGATCCGGCCTATGGCATTCTGTTTTTTTTTAAATTTATTTGATTACATTAAACATAACGGTGTTAATTACATATCATATGTTTGCAAAACAGAATGAGAATTTCTCGAGAATTTAATTCTCATATTTAAAAATGGAGGCATTATGTCCTTTGTCAATGTCATTTGTATCATACTTTGGGTTTTATATTTTTAAATAATAATATTGATTAAAGCCTCAGAGTTCGGAAGTAAATAGAATACCTACATACATTGTTTAAAATCATCTCTTTATATGAATAAAATAATTTTATCATCAAAAAAACTAACCCATAAAAATCAAGTTTTTATTATACTCCCTTTCTCAATGAATCAGGTTTCGTGCCTACTGCGTGCGTTGGAGTCATTACTTATTTGTATTGATTCCAATTTGAAAAAAACATTAAAATTTCGAAAAATCCAAAATTATACTCTAATTATTAAATTTTACAACGAAAATTCGTTAGATCATTTTTATCGTTGTCATTGCCGTTTATCTTTGCCACGAGTTTGCCTGAAAAGTTTCATCTTGATTGGATCACGGGAAAAGGAATAAAAATCGATCCAAAGTTTTTCCGGCAGACAACTAACCGCAGACGCTATGAGTTAAATGAAAGGGAGTAAAATCCAAATTTAAAACTTATTAATATTGAACATTTTTTTATAAATCAAGATATATTGTAGATGTCTCATAGAGAAGGTGCTATTTTTTTTATATGGTATATTATACAGGTATATAATTCTTTTTTGGCAGTTCATTGGGCTTACGACCTATTGTACGGCTGGCTTAAGTGATCATTTTAATGTTACGTTCCCAAATTCCAGCCATGACAGGCTACAACATCTATCAAATTTTCGGAAGATATATTTAATATATGTTTAACTTGCAAATCTTGTTTCGTACGTAAGTTTTATTTCTATTACCGACACCTGTAGTCGAAAACTTTGTCATTCCCATAAACCAGCACAGATGTCACCATTGATAATGAGATATCTATATTTTGATTAGACTTTTTATTTCAACATTCTTTATATGTATATATGATATTATTCCGAATTATTAAAATTACACTAGAATATCCCTGAAAATTATATACATTTTTTTAAACTCTATTAGACCAGTTTTTTATGTATTCAGAATATTATGAGTATGACCAAATTTTTCAAGAACACAATATTGGATTTCATCCCCAGAGATAATAATAATAATCAAGATATATTATAGATGTCTCATAGAGACGAAGCTATTTTTTATAAAGGAAAGCTAGTACTTATTTTTCCTACTAGATGGTCCCTTTAATAAAACTAATGATAAGATGTCAGGGCATCCAAATAATTGAATTAATTATTTTATGCAGAAATATTATATAAACCATTATAAGTTTGATTAGGCTTGTCTGATGTTGAAGGTGATTATAATTTATATATTTAATTGGAATTTCTAATCTACAGTTGACCTATTTAAAAAAAATTCAATAAACTTTTTCAATTGTGTGAATGTGAATCACTTAGAAATATATAGGTGCAGATAAAATCTATCCCATCGAAATCGTATTTTCCCAGATTGGAAAAGTTTTTATTTGTTTAAAATGATCTCAAATTGAATGCAAAGATATTTTTTACTTACAAAGCCTCCAGGAATATTTTGTTCTGTTGAGGCATCGTGAAAATTGATTAACACCCCAATGAACAAGAATAATATTGTATAATGACAGTACTGCAATGCTCCATACATTGTCAATAATATGCTTCTCTCTCTATAATGCAAACGACCATTGCATATTTTGATAATTCTCATCTCTAATCTCCGTCATCTCTGATATTTGATAATTAGGACGCCATTATTGACGGAAATGAGTAATTTGATAGTATTATTATGTGATTATTATGTTATTTCAATCAGCAACGGAGTCATGGAATCGTAACTGCGATTTAGGCGACAATTTGCATCAGCGTTCCTAGTTAAATAATCTTTCAGACCACACAAATTATATATCTGAATAACGTTCGTAATTTTGTTGAACGTACAAAATATGGAAGTTATAAGTTACAACGTTAAATATATTGTTAATTCCTGGTATTACGGGTATGATTGAAATAATACTTCTTCAGGTCTCAAAGAATCACTTCCTTTATTTGTCTAAAGCAGCGATGGGCAAAGTATTTAATCCGACCCGCCGACGATTTTTCGAAATTGGAAATACTTTTTTACAGAATATAACGGTAAGCCAATATGTCTTATATGTAATGAAGGAGTAGCGGTATTTAAATATTTTAACCTCGCTCGCCATTATAACACAAAGCATGCTAAAACCAAATATGCTTCTATGAGTGATGCAGAAAGAAAGGTGAATGCGGAAAACTTAAAGAAAAGACTGTCTGAGCAGCGGAATACGTTTATAAAGCAAAACACTGCACAGAAGGCTTCTACATTGGCGGGACATGTTGTGGCTTATTAAATAGCTCAAAACAACAAACCATACTCGGAAGGAGAGTTTGTAAAAGAAAAAGAAAAAACTAAAGAGTTTGAGTCTGTCAGCTCGAAAAATCTATGTTTCGAAAAATGTCGAAAAACAATAACAACGCGAAATGATGCTATTGCATCAAACTTGTCGACTCAACTTAGGCAACGCATTTAAAACAATTGTTATTAAATTCCAAAAAATTAGATTTTTATAGAACACTGCCAAAAACTGAATATCCAAATATAATTGATGACACGCCCAGAAAATAATAGCGATGTTTGGGTCGTCTCTATGTCTGCGAACCGACTTTTTCGACCATGAAATTGCGAAAAAACTCAGTCAGAAATCGATTAACTGAAGAGCACCTTTTCTCGCTGCTAAAGGTTACTTTGTCGCAGCTGAAACCTGCATTTGAAGACATTATGGCCAATTAAAAACAATTTCATATGTCTCCTACATCTACCATAGCAGGGCCTTCGAATAAAAGTTAAATAATTGTAATGTGTAAGTTATATTAGCGTTTGTGTGTAAAGTTTTATAATTAAAATATAGATTTTAAAACAAAATGCATTTTGGCTATACTCCTGGCTGGTCCTCCTCTGAAATTTCTTAAAACTTTCTGGCCCTCCATGAAGAAAGTTTGCCTACCACCGGTCTAAAGCCACGTAATAACATCTATAGTGACCGTGGAAATCTGACATGTGTCATTCTGTTGACAGCCCTTTTCTCTCTCGGCTGAGCCGAGATGTCGACAACATTAACTTCATTCATTGATTAGTGATTGACTACGAATCAGTTACCGACCGAATGAACATTTTGTAATAACCAATTAAAAGCAAAAAAAAATGAGCTCACGTGAAACCTCGTGATCTGTCAAATTAATCATACCTACAGACATTTCATAAATTAATACACTATCTATATCTAGAACTTCATGTATTATTGATAGAATCGGCGTTAACTTTCTGGAGGTGTTTCGTGATCTTCAAGTAGGATGGAAAAAACATAGTTTTATTCCATTTTCATTTTGAAGATCATCTAACATTTTATGTTAATATAAAGTTTATGCCATTTATATTTAATATTGCAAATGTAAAAAGTACTCTATTAAAAATGTGTGTTTTGAACACCAGAGTTATGTACCCAGTTTCACGGAATATTTACTCTCGTAATGAGCCAAAGAAAATAATATGTGAATGGATGTTAACATGGAAAATAATCTTACTGGAAATGCATAGTGCAGGGAAGTTAAAGGTTAAAAAATGAAAGTTTTTATTTATCAAATTTTTTTATTAATCAAAGAAAACAACAAGGACACTACAAATTGTAAAAATATCAATAAAGTCAATTTGATGAAACTGAAAAACTGAAGAAATATTTTTTACGTTATTAAACCTTTTTCGGTATTAATTCGTAATTTTTTTTTATTAGTTTTAGTGTAGTTTAGTTTTAATCTAATATTTAGTTGATAACCACTTTACATTTAGTAACATCAATCGTTTTCAACAATTAAGAAATTAAGAAAAAAGGAATACACGTTAAAATTGAAATAAAAAAATAATAAAAACTCAAAACAGACAATAAAAGGATTTTGAAAATAATGTCAAACGACGGATACCTACAAAAACAAGTGGATAAAAATATTAATTGACCATATTTTGTGAAATTTAGTTTGTATAGTTGTACCCTGTGTGAAATTTAGTTTGTATAGTTATACCCTGTGTGAAATTTAGTTTGTATAGTTATACCCTGTGTGAAATTTAGTTTGTATAGTTATACCCTGCAGGTTGGTGTTATCAAAAATAAAAAAAGTTAAACCAAGAGTTGTATTTGATTTAATAAATTTTTATTGGGTTTATTAATTAAAAAGACTTTTATGCCTGAGTGAAGGTATTTGTCAAAAATAATTTTTAATATCAAATACCTATGTTAAATGTCCAATTGGCAAATATTTGAATGTTTTTGAGTTACATCGAATTGACACTAAGCAGTAAATTATGTAATGTGACAGTACTCGAGTTATCAAATATTCCTTCATATTAAAAATTATTAATAATATGAGGGATATAAAGAAAAATGCACCAGTATCCAAAAAAAATGTTTTGAATGCAGTCACCAAGGATTACTAATTTAGAATGTACTTAATTCGAGATTTTATAGGAAATATAGCTCTACCCCTTCCAAAATCATGTTTCCAAAACGCTATTAAAAGCAAAATACCCACAAAGAAGTGTCACGTGACAAAAAGGCAGCTTTATACTAAAGTAAGAATTGATGTCGATTTTGACTGGAATATCATAGAAAATGCAGCAATATCCAATTATGTTAATAGAAAAACCAGCAATATTTAAAAGCAAACACAGCAATATTCATATTTAAAAGTTATACATATGAAAATAAAAATACTTATTTTTTACTTCCACATTTTTATTTTTTATGAGACGCGTTTTGCATTACCTATCAATCCGAGAATCCTCATAATGCAAAATCATATATTGAATGGCTATTATTATACAAAGAACTTAAAATACATATTAAAACTTCTAAGAGAACCAATTTTAATGCCGCGGATTAATTTATTATTTTGGTGTGCCGCTGAGCTTAGCATCGGTCCTGGACATTGTCTGAAAATGTGCGGTGAAACTAAAGACATTCCCTTTGGAGGAGTGGCAGGAGTAGTAAATTTTGAACCGCCCGTAGAAAAATGTCGGACCTGTTATGACGTAGATAATGTCGGTTGCATTCACGGTGAATGTTGTGAAGCCCTGAAAATAAAATAACCAATATATTTAATTATTTATACCGTCACAAGATGTTAGAAACGGAAGGAATTGCACATAATCGAGAATTTTACAGCACTCTCATCGCTTACAGCGATTTGGAAATTACTAGAAGGTTCTGGGATGGTCCACTGAATTCTGGAAGCATCGCGAGCCACATTCACTATGAAAGGAGGTTGACCGGACCACGGCGCACTTAGTAGAAAAGGCTTTTTCGTATGAGAATTATATGTATATATAATCTATTATATAAATTATAAATGTTAATTTTATAACAAAAAAATGAATTATTAGTGTAATAGATCTGAGGGACATATGTCGCGATGCCTGAAAGAGACAGAGCATGAAAGAAAGAGCAAATGCTTTATAAGGTCGCGCGCATGGGCTTTTTTCACCTTTATATCGAGACAGACCGCTATTGTTCATTGTAACCGCTGTATACGTATTGTTGCCATCAATAAACCAAAAGTAACCGACGACCTCTTTTATTGGAGAACTCCGACATCATGACGAGATAATAAGAACATCATAATTAGTATGAAACAAAAAGTAAATATGTAAAATAACTTATGTGATATTAATTAGTCTTACTATTTATTATTTTATTTTACTAAACGGCTGAAAATATTTGAGAGTCACCTTTTTGAGTCCACAGTGATTGTCAAACTTTCCGACAGTCTTGATAATCTCCTCCAATGTTGAGATTTCACAAAAATTGTCCGATTTTGTCGTGTACAATAATTCATAGCGATTTCCATTGTGCTTGTAGTA
This sequence comes from Agrypnia vestita, assembly GCA_016648135.1. NCBI lineage: Eukaryota > Metazoa > Arthropoda > Insecta > Trichoptera > Phryganeidae > Agrypnia > Agrypnia vestita. The sequence continues at coordinate 28,899 of JADDOH010012317.1, forward strand.
TTTCAAATAGTTCTGAAAGAAAAGTTGCTTTATAAAATAATTATATTTTATAGACTCATAAACAGAGTGTAACAGAGCTAGTCTTTAATACTTAACATGCAAGGTTCTAGCCTTATAGAAAAACGGAAAATTTTCTAATGCCAATGTCCTTATTTCAATAGTTATGGAGAAAAGCGACTTCAAAGCTTGTATTTCTGATTTATCTTCTGTTAAATATTGAGCTATCATAAAAGTAACTTATATCAATTATTAAAAACTCATTGGCTATTATTAAAATCAAATAAATTTATTTTTATATAAGATTTACAATTTATATAAGATTTTAGTAATTGGTCAACTCAATAATTTATGATACACGAAATCACAATGTCACTCACGTGATTATGTGTTAAACAAAACTATATTTTATACGAACCGTATATTTTACGCTCTTCTGATGACGCTGAATAAGACTTCAGCGAAACGTCGAGATTTGCTTCTCGTAAAATATACGGTTCGTATAAATTGTTTGTTTTATTTGACACATAAATATGTCCCATGACCGTAATAATAACCGTAACTCTTTAATTGGTACTCACGTGAATTACGCCACTCTCAGCCTATGGGGAACATCCATAGGATAAGACAAGATAGAACACTTACTGTGGATTAATGCGGTATATTCCATAAAATACAAATTTAAGAAACATTAATATTATTAATATTTAAAGCATTATCTTTGTGGTTAGACATTATAACAGAATGTTAGTTAAATTAGTAAAAATCACAACCAGATTTAAGGTCTACCGGTTTCGAGACGTAACACGTCTCTTCGTCAGGACCAACACTACACTAATATGTTCACAACACTATACACAACAACCATAATATTGTTAAACTTTCACCAATATTTGTTTGCATGTGAGGTATTCTTGTCAGAGATAAGCACGCACTAACTAGCTTACAGTACGATCAGGAATCTACGAGGGAGAGAGGGTGAGATGGGGCGGGGTCTAAAGTGGGTGTTAATAAATCATTTGTAAAAGTTAAATTAAACACAGGGCTGTATGAAAATTTGATTTGATTATTTATTAGAGGTTCTTTATTATTCACCGCTTCCCTAATGTAAAAAATTTCTTAATTATTTAATTTTGAACCTTTATTATTGGCATTTAATATTTTCACCCCTGTTTTTGAGTCAAATTTATGATTATTTTCTATGAGGTGGTTTGAAAAATCGGAAAAATTATTAGTATTAAGACTCCTCGTATGTTCTTTGATTCTGGTATTGAAATTGCGAGATGTACGAAACCGGTAGACCCAAAGTCTGGTAGTTAACTAACACTCTGTTACGATGTCTAACCACAATGTTAATGCTTTAAATATTAATAATATTGAATGTAGCAATTTCTATCATCCACAAATGAATATTATATTAATTTATTTTTCGCTCATTCAATAGATATTAAATTAGTATATAAATAACATAGATAAAATATTCGCAACCAGTTACCGTTAAATATGTCTAACGACCGTAATATAAATCTAAACTCTTTAAGTTAGTAAAGATAAAAATTGATATTTTAGTATTATTTGAGGTATTTTTATAAGGTTTAAACCTTAAAATTGCAAATAAGCTACATGTTACATGCCCCAGATGGATATAATGCAATTAAAAATGCGTATATTTTAATATGCTGACGTAAATACAACAAGCAACCTTTTATATAAAGGTAAAATATGACCTCAAGTATCCGAAACCGCAAAAAAAAACAATTTTTCAAAAAGTATGGATTTACTGCCTTCTAGCTTAGTGGAGCAGTGTGATATCGACGACTTCTAAGCAAATGGGAAGCAGTAATTGACTTTGATAGTGACAAATCCCAAATGATAAATGATTGTAGATAATAAATTTTGAGTTTGTTTTCGTTTTTGGTTTGTGTTGCAATATATTATTCTAAAATCTTCTTGATAATAAATATTCTACCTTCATGGGTCCAGAGTCACCGAAAAGTGTCATATTTCCATCAACAATGTAATGGCCTTTCTCATTCACCCTCGTGCTGATCGCTAAATCCGAAAAGTTCTTCCCCGACAGTCCTTTAGAGAGTTCAACTAACGTGAACTTCACGTCAAACGAACCCTGAAAATGGTCATAATTTCTATAATAGAGAACGTATGTAGCGATGAATGAAAGAGACAGAGTGTGAGAGAGAGAATGGTTATATAAGGACGCGCGCCATTCGGGCGCGCGCTTTTTTGTATCCATTGCTCATTGCTATATTTTCCGTATTATTGTAAAGTGAGATTTATTGTTATGGCAATAAAAGATCCAGAAGAAACTCAGCGTGTTTAACTAAAGCCTCAAATATCACAATTTCTATCTATAGAATTGGATTTATTTATTTTTTGTGTACAACATGTACCTAATTTCGTACATTTTGAAAGAAATCGATTAAGACTTCCTTGTTGTTAATTTGGGTACGTGCATACGGAGTTTTCTAGTGCCATATATAATGAAGCTGAGCAATTTAAAAAACATGCATCAGTATTTTTTACTTTTTAATTTTTTTTGTTTATTGTTTATTTTACATTTGTTTAACATAAATTAATAATTACTCCACACGAGGTAAAACCTTTTCTGTGGCTGTCATTTTCACTTAAGAGATAATACTAACATATAATAGTAGTAAATAACAATAGTTAAGAAATAGAAAAGTAAAAAAAAATGTAAAAAGCTGGATAACTATTTAGTAGTAGATACAAATACAAGAATACATGAATCTAAAAGAAAAGAAAATATAAAATGAAGATAAAAACTTAAGTAGATACAAAAATAAATAACTATCTATGAGTACACTTGAAGATTTAAGAAGTAAGATTTATATAAAAAGCAGATTTTGCCATTTCAGAGGTCAAGGGTGGATCACTTCTTCAGCATACCTTCTAGGTACCTGATATTTTTATAAAATTAGTAATACAGTGTTTAGAAGGTTTGTGTATTGTAATTTATTTTGTTTCATTTGTCGTATATCAGAGACAAGTTATTCAGGAGTGGCAATTAGTGCGAATTACGAAATTGATGTGAATTATAGAAAGGTGCTCCGATTAAATTCGTGTCCAGTGACTGTGGTGAATAAATGAAAGTTTATGAAATTTTAAGTGCTTCGTTTGCCTTCCAGAGCCACGATCCCGTGACAACTGAAATTTTTGTGGTGGTCGGGAGAAATTTTGCTTTACGCGTTTGTTGGTTTGGTGGCAAGACACTCGACTAGTGATCTGGTGGTAGGGGGTTTGAGCCTCATTCTAGAAGACCACCAAGTTTTTCTATATTCATTTCACAAGCATTTATTATAGCTATGTTTGAAAATAGTGAAAATATTGATGTGACGCATCTTACTTGCATGCATCTCTATTTAAAAAAATATAATTCCTAAAAATAAAACTCAGAATATTTTGAGTTTGTCCAAATTTTTCAGATACACACAGTACTGGTTTTTGTCCCAGGGACATCATTAATCAAGATATATAAAAGATCTCTAATAGAGACGAAATTACTATTTTTATGTGAGTTTAACAATTTTAAATGATATTTCAGGCGTAATCTAGTAAAATGCTAATAATTTTAAAGAATCTCATTCGAATCGCTTCTTATACAAATAAAAATTCTTTATTTGTGATAGTTCTCTTATACACAAAAAGCCGCAACTCTCGTCCTTAAATTTTCGATCTTCACGTTACTAAGCGTCAATAATTGTTACCGATTTTATTTTGTTTGCTTGTTCGTCACTTGCACTGTATACGATTAATCACTGTGCAGGATGTGTGTCAATTCGTACATGATCGCATATTTTCGATATTTTAAATATATATATGAATGCAGCTAAATCAGATCGAAGACACATTTAATTGCGATATTGAGTTGAGTTTGAAATAAATAATCTATTATCGTTTAATCAATTTTTATCTAGTATGCTCTAGGTATGTCATTAAAAATATAAGAATAATTAGTTAATACTTAAAATTTAATAAATAACCATCCATTGGCCTATATTAAGTATAAGAAATGAATAAAACTTACATAATCCGGCATAGTCCATATGCTAGTCGCGTACTTGAAAGTAAAAAAAATAAATATATATATACTTTTCATTTTTATTTGCCTCATGTTTCAGTGAGAAAAATAGAAAAATTAAAATAAAAATATATTTTAGCCTGTATTTATACTGCGGAAACAGTGCATACTTAGTGGCTGTGATGGATTACGGATATGGTGGTACGTTAAAATAAATAGATTTTTTAATGTATTCATTTGTCGTTGATGTATCAAACCACGAAAAGGATTAACAATCAAATCAAGCCCAAAAAAATTAACGTTTACTAAAGGTGCGTGCACATTCACGAGAATTTCCTTTTTGTCTCAGAGATTTTTTGGTATAGATATATATGCCTCATTAGATCAATTAATTTCGATAGCTCGCTTCGTAGTAAATTATTTATTGTATTTGGCTTATATTTGTCTATTAATACGGCGCTTGCTGCGTGACGGCAAGAGTGCATGCATACCTATAATTACAAGTGGAAAAATATTATCTAGATAAAACTTATGTCAAAATATATTGTAACCAGAACTTAATTTATAGAAACAAAAGTCTCGTTATTTTTATTAAAATTTATTTTCCATCTCAATCATCTTCAATAGACACGTTCCCAGCATCAATTCACTCGGATGCATCGTAGATCACGGGGGCGGTAACATCGGGAGTTTCCTCAGACGTGATTATTATCTCTTCGTTGACTGCCTCGTCATCTATCCACTCCACGCTTTCCTTCATGGCACACAAGGCCTCCTGTGGTCACCTGGAGAGAACCCTCAGAGGTCGCACACGAAACACGTCGTCCACTTCACCACCATGCACGTTTTTTCGATGGTTGTTGCTGCACTACAAACTATCAGTTTTCAATCAGCGGACGTCTCGGCATATGTATGTCAGTGTTGCCACCTGCGAGTTTAGAAAGCGCCAAAAACTGCGCGCCATATTTGAATGTAGTTCGAAAAAAACGCGAGATTTCCCTACAGGATATTGACTAGGGGATAAAAACCTAAGCCCCCCCCCGCGCCTCATTGTGACCAAGCGTGGTATTTTGAAGATCTCCCCCCCCCCCTGAACGTGTCACGTAGTACGGGTACGTTCCCTTAACGTGAATGAAAGCACTATGATGGCGCATGTACACAGATGAAACTTTGGTCTCAGAGATTTGATCATAAAATATATTAGTCGGTCATTCTATTCTGCGTACAAAATGCAATAAATAAAAAATGGCAACTCGCTTTCGTAGTCAACGATGATGTTCCCTTCGTGCGTTGGGTGAATTTTAAACTACCCTGTAAGAGATTTAATACCTTTTATATGTCTAACATTTCAGAATAAATATTTGTAGGTATGTATGCATCCAGCTTCGCTTTCAAATCGTACGTCGTGTTCGGAGATTTGGGTGATGTCTCGTCCTGCCAATTGAAAGCAATGATCTCAGATATAACATTAAAACCAAAAGATTACATCATCAACACGTGAATACGGTGCTGAGATTTATCTCAATTATGTCTATGAGACTATCGCCTCCTGTCTCATTTCATGGACACGACCATACCATGAATGACGTGTTTGACGAGTGTTTAGATCTTTTCGCAGGGATCTGCAATTTTTCAATAGCGCCAGAATTTAAACTAACCTAAAAGTAGTAAGAATATTGATTTGACACATATTCCGCGCATGTCTTTAATTTTATTTATATATTTTTAAATGATCACTTGTGGTAACATTCGATAACAATAACATCCTTAATAATATCGTTATTTTCATAAGAGATGATGTGTTTGTGTAGTGGATGCATATAAACACACAAAAAAGTATTTATGGAACAATTTTATTTCAATTTAGTCCATTTTCATAATTATGGTAATAGCATATCATATTTGTAAATAAAATCACTGATGTGGAAAGTTGTATTTAGAAATGTTTATTCCAATGAGGTTAAAAGTTCTATCCACCGATTAGGCTAATGATACATAATCAAAATCATCAAAATATTATACAAAATCATCGCTAAGCGAAACAGTTGTTAAATAACAATATTTTTAATATTTTCAGGTTTGTGTTTTCTGGGGTATTATGCCGTGTTACGACCTTTCCGGCCGACGTTTCGGATCCCATTGCAGCGTCCATCATCAGCAAACCCGAGAACCTGTGGCCGTGAAACCTAAGAACATTCTTATTTTTAATATTTATCGATAATACATTGCGGTTATTTATTTTAATCAAATTACTAATTAACTACAAGCATATTCGGCAGCAGCCATTTCCGTCGTCGGGGTGATAAGAAACTAAAAAAATATTTTATTTATTTAACTTTGTGGCGCTAACATATTTTAGAACTAGCATTGTGCCATAGATGACACTGACACCCCAAAAATCACGCGCAGACTACAGCGCGCAGACAATTAGATAATAGCGTACATAACATAACTACAAAATTAAAGATAATGAAAATAAAGATGATTTTCTAAACCAACCTAACATATAGTCCAGTAATAGTGGTGGAAGTTTTGTGAGATAATCTATGAAAAACATATTACAAGATAAATTAATTTGAAAAATGTCGAATTTCATCAAGTTGTTTTTGCTCCCTTTATATATTAACTCGTGGCGTCTGCTTGCTTGACGAAAAAACTTTGGATCCATTTTTAATCCTTTTCCCGTGATCCAATCGAGCTGAAACTTTGCAAGTAGACTCGTGGCAACGATCAAGACGATCTATCAAATTTTTGTTAAAAAATTAATGATTATAGTAAAATTTTGGGTTTTTATAGATTTTAATGGTTTTTGCAAATTGGAATCATTACAAAAGTTTGATTACTACCAACGGCGACCCGATAACGTCACGGAATATTTAAAATTTGAATTACTCCGTCAGTAGGTGTAATAGGTACTTCACTACGAATTTCGAAAATTTGTGACAATTTGTTCACAGATGACAGACAGCTCAGAAAGAAATCAAATAATAAAGAGATATTTTTAGAGATTTTTGACATAGATATTTGTCTATACATGTTTCATTTTCAGTCAATCAATTATTTTATTACATGATGATAAACTTAATTTACAAAGAAAGGGAGTAAAATAAAAACTTGGTTTTTATGGGTTAGTTTTTATATTATTTTCCCTGTCAATATACCTTATACACCCTCATTGTGCGAACATGAGTGATTCGAATATTAAAGAGATGACATTTTTTTTTATATCCGTTATATTCACTGTACAGATTTACACGGAAAATATATCAGGGGGAGGAGGGGTGAAAGGGAAGGAAGGAAATGTCACCTACGTTACCCGACGAGTCCTAAAGAATAAGTACACAAAATTTGGGCCAGATCTGTCAGACGGTGTAGATTTGTATATTGACATTGAGTTTTATAGATACTGATGGAAGGTCGTATATACTTAACTTGTTTACATACCAATAAACCAATTTTTACTCCCTTTCGTTTAACTCGTAGCGTCTGTTTGTTTGCTTGTCTGACGAAAAAACTTTGAAAATTGATTTTTAACCCTTTTTCCGTGATCCAATCGACCTGAAACTTTGCAAGCAGATTCGTGGTGACGATAAAAATATCTTTCAAATTTTCGTTAAAAGAAAATAATAATTACAGTATAATTTTGGGTTTTTAGAAATTTTATGGTTTTTTTCAAATTGGAATCATTCAGAAAAGTTTGATTACTACAACGGCGGCCTGATGACGTCATGGAATATTTAAAATTTGAAATACTCCGGCGGTATAATAGGTACTTCACCAAGAATTTCGAAAATTTATGACAATTGGATAACAGATAACAGCAAAATTCGTTTTTTTGGGAAGAAATCAAATAATAATTTATTTCTTGTAGATTTCTGCTTAGTTTCGAATAATTCTACATTACTCAAATTTGATTCAGACTATTTTAAATCATTTGACGCTGGAAATTCATAAGGTACGATATTGCTGATAATTGAATCTATCGAAATCTTGATTAAATTGACTGACAAATGTTTTTACAATTTAATCTTCAAAGCATGATGTGTATTTTCAAAGCTCAAGACATCTGACATTTTATAAATATATTAAATTCCTGTAAGTTTAGTTTTATGTTATATGTTTTAATTCGTCTAATGTAAGAGGAAATAAAACGAAAAGAAATTTCAAACGGAGATAAATAGATATTTTTAGAGATTTTTGACATAGATATTTTTCTAGACATGTTTCATTTTCAGTGAATCGATTATTTAATTATATGACGGTAAACTTAATTTACAAAGAGGGGAGTAAAATAAAAACTTTGTTTTTATGGGTTAGTTTTTTATTGTCATTTTATTAATCTGAAATCCATTTCAGCACCATTTCCTTGACTGTCTGCCTCGCCTGAGAGAGAGCTGGAGAATCGCTTTCAGCCGTGTCCATGAGGCTCGTCACGTGGCCGATGCCCTGGACCAGGATTGCTGGAGACTCTTCGGACAAGCTCTTGACTATGCCGAGTCTGTGCCACGGGTCGAGGGTGCCGTGAACAAATATTACCCTGGTGACGTTGGGCGTCAGACCACCGTACTCGCTGTTGATTCGCTCAATTCCTGCTGCCAATGCTTCGCTGGTGACACTGCAAAGATAAACTTTTATTGTGATTTTGTGACAAGTAAAACACTGAAAACAATTTGAACTTTTATATACTACACGCGACAAGTCACTGGACAGGAATTTAATCGGAGCGCCGTTCTTAAATTCACATAAATTATTTCTCGAAAATTTCATATATTTATCGCACTAATTCGCATTACTAGAAAGCTCACTATATTTTTTGTCTGTCACCTGGTTTTTCCGCTCAATTTTTCACATTCGCTTTTGTCTGTGTATTTACAGACCGCCATACTAACGTTATACTGTGAAATCTGAAATATTTTCTGTAGATGTATACTGTAGTCGGTAAGAATATTTGGATATTATGACATTCAGTTCGGGAGATTTTGGCAGATAATAGGAAATACAGGTACAAAAAATGTGTAAGTAAAATCTTAAATATATTTTTTAAAAACCTTAAAATAAAACCTCAGAAAATATTGTTATGACGTGGCCCGAATAAAATATATAAAATTCAGGTTTGTTACTATAACGTAGATGACATGATATATTTATAGAGCTTCAAAGCGTCCGGCGGGAGAAATGACCCGTGAAAAGCGGCTGACAATGATTAACATGAGTGTTTAATGCTGTCCCGTTAAACATATTAAAAAATCTTGTCTTATTTTTACGTTTTACTTACTCGTTTTTTGTGCCTGTATTACCTTTTACCCGCCAAAATCCTCGGAACTCAAACGTCATAATATCCAAACGTTCTTACCTACTACAGTGTACATGTAGAGAAAACATTTCAGGTTTGATACTATAACGGAAGTTTAGCGATAGCTGGTTCTTGGTTTATAATTTATGTTGCTTTTGTATATTTATACATATATATTTATACTACTTTATTTGCAGTTGTCAGTGTGTTAAGTTAACTTGTATGAAGTTGCTTAAGTGTGCACCTATGTCCTGGGTGCTTGCGTTTGGATCTCTTTAAAACTATTCTAAATGTACGTAAAAGTCTGTGTACCTACTATGGCTACGAGTGAGGGAGATAAGGAGGTGATGTGCTTCACTTACTTTTGTCCATAAAAGTCAGGACACAAATGCTGTTCCCAGAATGACAGTGGCAGTGTGTCACCAAATGATTGGACAGTGGTAGAGGTAGTTTGAAAAAATCCATGCTGAGTGCACGACTGATAATACCATAAACGCGCTGAAATATAAACATTTCCATCAATAAATAAGGGCAGCTCACTCAGCGGATCTGGTCTCGGCTTATCTTCCCAAACGGTAACTCACACACACTCTGCCGTTTAGAAACGATAATCCGAGCTTCCCGTGCTGTCGTTTGCATGGGTTATGCAAAGTGCTGATAAGCCAGATACGAGGGGGTGGCTGGAAGAAGCTATCTCGGCGCCTACCAGATCAGTCCTATCTACGCTCCAGTTTCGAACGGACGACCTTCGACCTCCGACGCGCGCTACCACACTTTCTTTGTTATTATTTTCACTTCTGTCATTTTACATTTTTTATTTTATTTAAAATATAATAGAGACCTAAAAGATTTATGGATAACATTTTTACATGATTCAATATAGGAATATAATAATAAAATAATTTAGATACAAAGTCATTTTTTATAGTTGGCCGAGTTTTAGCATTTTTGTCACATCTGTTTTGAATTTGTCAGTGGTTTAATTTAATTTCCTTGCGTTTCTTTGTATATTATAGGATTATTTATTAATTAAGATAAACTACAGAAGTCTCATAGAAAGGAAGCTATTTAAATGGGATTGGTGAACGTTACATTGCGTAAAGTCAACACTTAAGCCAGCTCTCACAGGTCGTAAGTCCTGGGCCACCTTATAATAACTTCCATTCACGTTTACCATATAAATAGCTTCGTCTCTATGAGACTACAGTAATTTATCTTAAATAACGGTAGAGATAATTTGTCGGCCTATCGCTCGAGTTTGCTACCTACTGGAGTCACTCCTAGGCCCGAAAACAGAGTCAATACTTAATGATCTAAAGGTTAAGGTACGCTTTTAAAGCGTACTTTGCAGTACAAATTTACACTTTTAAGGCGTACTTCAACCCTTCAATTATTTATCTAAGTATTTACTCTGTTTTTGGGCCCCTACAACTTACAATGATACATAAGAGAGGGGGGTTGGGGGCATAGCGGGGTACTTAAGACTCAAACATAGCTACAAGATACTCGTAAAGTATTATGATTAAACAACAAGTTTTGACTCAATATCATGGTTTAATGCGTTGCGAACGACTACGGATATGTTTTTCACGATTACGATAAAAAATCTACGACATGTGAATACATATATGTAAATTGGCATTTGCACCGCTATTCCCTCTATGTGGGGGCATAGCGGGGCAAATGTATTGTTACTTTAACAACAAAATATAAACTGACAAAATCTTACCTTTTTCACAGACAATCATGTACTTTTAATTATGAAATCCAGAAGGTACTGCTTCAAAACGAAAAATTAACCACCACAATATAGAGAAATAATTGCTGTTTAATTTTACGTATTTTTTTTAACGAAAATACTGTTTTTTAGTCTTTTTTTATATAGCATAAATGGCTGTCAAAATGGCATGGTTCTCACGTGAATTAAACGACCAATTAAAGCAAGCCCTTTGAAACATTGCACAGCGTTTCGTTCGAGCTGTCATAGGGATTCCCCGCTATACCCCGCTACCCCACTATGCCCCCCTCTCCTGTGTACTTTTATCTATTTTACTAACCACACACGACATTGGGGTCATCGACTGACGTGTCTGTGTACACGTCGACCGTGTCTTGGTATTCTGTCATGTAGCAGGAGTCGCCTTCCTTGTTCTGCATCATGTAGTGGCCCAGCCGCTGGGCAGGAGTGCCGATCGTCTCGTTAACAAAAATACCGCACGCAGTCTCCGCCACTCCGGGCCTGACAGTCTGGGCCAAGCCCGAGAGTGTGCGCAGCACGGTGGCGAAGAAGATCTGGACGTCCAATGGAACGGTTGCGTTGATAGTACTGCATGTTCTGGAGAGTGAAAAAAATTTTTTAAGTTATACATGAAACGGAATGTTTTATCCTCTTGAAGTCACGACTCACCAATCGAAAGCTAGGATTGCGGTTTTCCGAGTGATAATAAACCAATAACAATTCTTGTAAGTGACGATATCAAGAAGTTTGTAAATGGTGTTGTGAAAATTGCTTACGTTCCGGGCGCTGTTATTAACAAGGTGCTGTTATGAAAATTGCATATATTTGGTGCGCTATTTTTAACAAGATGCTGTTATGAAAATTGCATATATTCCAAATTCTGTTATTAACAAGATGGTGTTATGAACATTGCATATGTTCCGGGCGCTGTTATTAACATGACGCAGTTATGAAAGTTGCATATGTTCCGGGCGCTGTTATTAATAAGATGGTGTTATGAAATTTGTATATATTCCGGGCGCTATTATTAACAAAATGCTGTTGTGAAAATTTTCGGGGATTCATAATATTTTATAATTGTGATCAAATTCCTAAAGTGTCATTATGCTGATTAACTTACATGCTTACAGTTTCATTTTCTTTTTTTTATTAAAGCTAAATTTAATTTGGTACGCGGGTTCTGTATTTAATGGGTATTTTAATTTTTTTCCATTGATGGAGAACTGTCTTCTAGTTTACGCTGTATATCTTGAGTTGGAACATATGTAGGATGCTACGTATGACTAATCCCTCTCCCACCCCCCCGTCAGCGACTATTTAATTAATTTGTACAATTTCGTAGTTGCTAATTTCATGTAGTTCATTGAAGTAGATAAAGTGCGTAACTATTCGGTACTTATTATACGTGAAGGGTTCATTTTGAAGCCTATATTCCCAAATTAAGTTTTGCCTTTCGCTACTTTGTATTCGCTAAATATACTGCCTCGCCCAAAGCCTCAAACCCAAAAAAAAATTAGCTGTTGGTAAGTTTTGATCAGATAATTAAATGATTCAATATTTCCCGGAGTATTTTGTCAATTTTTCTTACCCAAACAGTTCAGACACTCTTTTTGATCCTTCCTCTGTGAGTAACAACTCTTTCACCTCAGCAATGCCCTCTGTGATGATGTCCATGCACTTCTGGCTACCATTTGATATGATAACATCTCTGACAGTTTCCATATATTCTGAAACGATTTTTTAATCAATTTTTGTATAATTAAGATAAATTGTGGGTCGTCGTACAGAACAAAAGGCTTCCGTACATGTTTTTCATATAAATAACTTCATCTTTGTGAGATTTCTATAGTTTATCGTGATTAACGATTATTTAAACTTTAAAATTATTAGAAGTAACAGCGCTACAATCCAAAAAAAAAGTATATTTATTGATGCAATACAGTACATGCATACATACTTTTTGGACTACAAAAGCATAATAAAGCATAATAGTTCAAACATAAGATAATTAATAATTTGTAAGTACAAGGTGTGATCAAAAAATACGTGAAATAAATTAATGATTTTCTATAACAGCAACTGCTGACGCTACATTGATGAGAAGTATCGATCCCGGTTGCCTGTTTTTTTTATGATAATAGTGACAAGTAAGAACAAGTTGCGACCTATCAGGCCACTTCCAGAGCCCGGAGAGTAAGGTCATGTGTACAGTGTCTGTCGCGCATCATGGATTTCTAACGACGCGTGTTTTATTTCAAGTTGCAAAAGAGTGCCAAAGAAGCTCATAAAATATTAAAATCAGTATATGGCGACAATTGTATGACCATGAAGACTTTTTACGAGTGGCGTGAGTGATTTAAAAGCAGAAATGATTCTGTTCAAGACGAGCAAAGGTTGGGACGTCCTTCGACCTCAGAAATAGAGGAAAGCGTGCAATTGACTATTCGAGAATATTTTGGATTTCTTCAAATCTTTCAGAACAGTGCTGGATTTATATCACAGAGACATTATTAATCAATTTATGTATATTATAGATATCTCACAGAGACGAAACTGTATTTCTTATGGAAAAGTAGGTATAGAAGTCATTTGGGTGTACATAGAACTTATGACCTATCTTATGGTTGGCTTAAGTGATCACTTTATACAATAGAACATTCGCCGTTTCCACCCATGATAGAATATACCATGCTTACTAATTTTTTAAAAGTAACATTGTTACAATTTTTTGAAAGTTACATTGAATGTTACATGTTGTGTAAAGTGATCACTTAAGCCAACCATAAGATAGGTCGTAAGTCCTATATACACCCAAATGACTTCTATACCTACTTTCCCATAAGAAATACAGTTTCGTCTCTGTGAGATATCTATAATATACATAAATTGACTCTTCGAGAGCTTACCTAAGAACTGAGCATCTCGTACAGGTCCGTACAAAGAATTTTAACTGATAATTTGCAGATGAGACGAGTGAGTGCTGCATCACGACAACGCGCCGAGCCACATCTCGCTTCTGATCCGCGAGTTATTGGCCGAAAAAAAAATCCTGTCTGTCCACATCTGCATTACTCCTCGGATTTAGCAACATGCGACTTATGGTCTTCCTAAAAATAAAAACGGTGATGAATGGACAATTTTTCGACACCATTGCCGACACTGAGAAGGCCACGACAGAGCAGCTGAAGGCCCTTCCGAAAGAAGCCTTCTAGAAATGCTTCCAATCATGGAACCACCGTTGGGATAAGAGCATCGCCAGCCAAGGAGAGTACTTCGAAGGAGATAGTCAAATTTGTCATAAACTTATTTCATTGTTTGTAATTACATTATTCACCGTATTTTTTTATCACACCTCACATAAACATGGCGTATAAAATTGTGTAACGTGGCTATGATAAAAATCAATTAAAGTTTTAATTTATACCCAGAAAATCACTTGACACAAACTTAACTAGAACACCGTAGTTGAATTCACAGTCATTAAAATTATTGAATATTTCATACAGTTATTATCTAATTTCTCAATTCACATTAATTATATCTAGTCACTCGTCTGTGGAACACTTTTTATTACGCTGTTTCTATCGCGTCGATCGCTTTTGAGAGTATTCCGCTGAACTTTGCACGTAAGTACTTCGCCCAAAGATTTCACTCGGTTAAACGCGCGCTGGCCATACTATTTTGCTAGTAGTGTCGCACCTGTTAAACGTCAAACAATTACTGTTGCGCAGAAGCCGGCCGGTCTCCTTTTATAGATAAATGTCACGTCGCGAAGTTTCGAGAATTTACGAGGATAGTCCACTCATTTCGAAAGATTTTGATAGTGCGTGATTCCTTCTCATTCTATCACATCGTGAAAAACATTATATATACAGGGTTATTTGTAAAACATTAATAACCTCGCAGGACTATATTCCTGTCTTGATTATGAGTTGAAAATGTTCAAGCTATTACGACCTAATATCAATAGTTTAGGAGATATGCGACATCAAAGTTTGCATTTTTTTTTCAATATTTCTGATTTATTTTTTTGTAAAACGTTGGACTACCATTACAGTAACTTATATTGAATATGAAAAATTCATTCTCTTTAATAGAAGTCAAATAAAAAAATAAAAACCTTCGAATTCCAATTGGAAAACATTCCAATTAGAATTTTTTCTGGGTTTTTATCATTTTATTTAACTTGTATTGAAACAAATGAATTTTTCGTAATAGATATGAGTTACTGTAATGATAGTCCAACGTTTTACAAAAAATAAGTCATAAAAATATTGCAAAAAAAAATGCAAACTTTGATGTCGCATATCTCCTTAACTATTGATATTAGGTCATAATAGCTTGAACATTTTCAACTCACAATCAAGGCAGGAATATAGCCCTGCGAGGTTATTAATGTTTTAACCAATAACCCTGTATATTATATATATATATATATTATATATATATTATATATATATATATATATATATAATGCGTGGATAGTGTATAATCGTCCCTTTAGAGGTAAAACTCACTAACCGCAGTTTGGTTAAAGTGAGTTATTTATTTAAAAAATTTCGATCTCTATTCCAGATAAAAATCAGTTTTTTATCTGGAATAGAGATCGAAATTTCATATCTATTTAAAACTCATAACAATAATTTTATTACGTTAAATTTTTATACCTCATCATCTCAAAACTACCCCAATGTCACTTAGTGAGTTTTATTTCTATTGGAGCGATATGTTTATGTTGTTATGCGAATGTGTTATGATTAGTTTTGGTGTGTTGGATTTAAAAGGTGAACTTGGTGAGGAAAAAACTAATTAAGCAAAAGTTTATTTTTGAAATGTGCGATGGATACTGTCGTAAAATATATCCAAGACGGAAAAATTGGTGTAGAGAAAGAATAAGAAGTACATTTACCAAAGAATTCCGCTTTTGCAAGAGCTAGCCCACTAGAAGATACGGCACCGTCGATGATATCAGGATACTTCAGTCTAATCCAAGTCGCCAAACCACCAGAGTATGATCCTCCGAACGCGATTACTTTGCTTTTAGCAAATCTTTCTTCTTTTTTCAACACCTTTACCAATGCAACGACATCGGCTAGCGCTTGATCAACTGTCAGAAATTTTAAATTATCTGTGGATGTATTTCTGGAAACATTAAAATTAAAATGCATTTCATTTCATGAAATTCATATTTCAATATGTATTTTTTTAATGCTTGCATGACAGGTTGCTCCTTTCACGTGTAATCACCAATGATTACCAATTTAGAATGTACTGTTTTCCAGATTTTATGGGAATTTTAATTTAAATTGATTTTTGCTTCACTAGACAAGGTCTGTTCTGAAGAAACTACCTGTGCAGTTTTTTTTTGAAGTTAATACATTAGAGATACTACATACCTACCTATTAGAAATAAACTTTAATAGAACTAAATATAAAATCAAAGGCAGCAATATCCAATTCAAACAATTAACCCCCAAAGATATGTCACGTGACAAAATGGCCGCACCGTACTAAAGTGAGTTATGTAAAATTTAGACTGAAATATCATAAGTAGTGGGATTTTTTGTATTTATCTCAGAAACACCTTAATTGGATATTGCTGCCTTTGCTTTAGCACATCTTTTATATATTATATTATTATTATATAATAATAAATAATAATAATAATAAGAATAAAAGAGGCGTTGGAAGACCTCAAGAGAGATAGACCGACGATATAGCCACTTTGGAGAGGGGGGGGGGGAAGAAATGGCTACAACACGCAAACAACATTGAAGAATGGAATGGAATGGTATGAAGAGGAATGGTGGGATGATTGAATTCTCTCTGTAGTTCCTAGTGGTGCATGGACGTAGGATATGCACCTGTCCAGTGTACATATAAATAAACAAAATCTTATCTCCAATCCGTTGAATCATGTATTTCCTTTGGTATAGGCACCAAATGGCCATTCCATATTTCAAATTCGGTCGAATTATGAAATCACACATTTGCTCGAGCATTTCCTATTCAAAAACCTTTTTGTTACGTGTGAAGCATGAATTTATGATATACACAATACAATTCACACGTCCGCATATGTGAGAGGAAATATGTCACCTCGCAAGTTTGCCCCACATAAAATAAGTAAATTGCTAAAAACAAGATGTAGAAATCTACAAACACCGCGTACAACTGTTGGTTATATGTAACTTACTCAACGGGTGGAGGATCTCCATAGAAGCGTAGTTCTGTGCTGATGATGTATGCACCGATGTCTCTGGCTATTTCAAATACTTGCGTCCTGGTCACGTATTCCAAGTCGATCACGTACTCCCCTCCGATCATAATAAGAATTGGGGAATTGTCTTTTAAAAAGAACTGATGATTTGTAAAATAGCGCTGTAAGAAAAATCCACGCGGCAGATTAAGTAAGATCATTAAAAATAAAGTTATTAGGGCTAGACATTCGAAATATGTGTAGCCATATAGGGCTACACATATTTCGGCGTTTTTTTTTACGAAAATGTGGATTTGTCTTATTCATATATATCAGAACGTAGATTTTTTTAGGGCAATAACTTTGATAGAACTGAACATTATTTACAATAATTCAGAAATTATAAGCATTAATCGACAGGCCGCAGCCAAAAAATCATTTTTAGGGTCCTAGGCGAGACAAACTTTAGTTGAATTAAATTAAATTACCATTAGAAATGTTTTGTTAGTAGAGCCATTGTGGTCGAGGGGCTGAGCTATGTAGCGAGCACTGATAGCTCCAGGGTCTGCATCAGGATTCATTTCGAAGTTGCGGCGAATCCATTTTCCAAATAAAGGTATCTTCTTAGGCCCCGCCAACACTCCGCAGCTGAGGGCCAAGACGAACCCCAAAAGATAACGTCGCATGCTGAATGAAAACATTAAAATCTATCAGGAAATGATAATGGATATATCTTACACAATAGTATAAATATAAAATATAATAAATAAATATAAATAATCTTGAATATAAAAAAATACAACGAAGATAAATGCAAAGTTAAGAACAAGATAGGACGTAATTTAGTAAAAAACAAATAAATATCTTTTCACAATACCTATTTTTTATGTAGGTATGTTCTGAGAACACAGTTACTGGATTTTGTCACCAGAGGGATGATTAATTAGGTAATTAAGATAAATTATAGAAGTCTCACAGAGACGAAACTATTTATATGAGAAACATGTTTGGAAAATTTTTTATAGGATGGCCCAGGGCTTACGACCTGTATGAAATGGCTTAAATGATCACTCTTCACAATGCAACTTCCACCAACCCCTTCGTAAGAACATCCACATATTATCTTTTTTTTTAAAGTTCTATAATTAACTTACTAATTTAACATCACCGTTTCCTCTATTCCGGTTACCTTCAACACTCGCCCCATATATTTTCATAACCATCCTTTCCCCACTTATAACCATCTCGGCACTCCTCTCTTCATTCTATCTACCACACTGCGGGCAGCATTACCTTAACTTTTAATTTGTTTATTCTTCACTCTATCTATCAAATATTTTCTACACAAGCGTCTTAGTGAACGCATTCAGTCATTAAGAAGTTTCATTTATTTGAAGACATATGTAGTCTTTTTTCATGCATTTTGCAGCTTAAGCCAGTTTATACAGGTCGCAAGTCCTGGTCCATCTTATAAAAGCACTTCCATACATGTTTCTCATATAAACAGTTTCGTCTCTGAGTTTTCTATAGTTCATCTTAATTAAATGTATTTTCATTTATATTACGACAATTTGAATATTTTTTTATATATATAAATATTATTTTTTTTCATTTCACCAACATACATCTTATACTTCATAAGTGGTGACACCGTCGTGTTAACGATTTTTTTAGGTACGCCACTGATAATAATCGCATTTACAATTCTATTATTTTCAGAAAAGGCTGAAAATTACAATCGATATTCTAAGAAACATTTCGAATTTATTTTGGTAAAATAATAACATTAAATGGTCTCCGATTAAAACAGAAAAAAAAACTTAAAAATATAAAAAAACTTACACGTAGAAAGAACTAGTCTAAGATATCGAATGAACTATGAAATTAATCACCATCACTGCGACTCTTGTAACTGCAACTGAAGCCAGCTGATTTTAGATCATTATTATATCCCTCCGATAACAAATGGATCGACAGTAATAGTACATAAACAACTCACATATCACTCTAAAAGTAATGACGCCTGTAACAGTGGCGTACCTACCTAAGAGCAATTGCAGCCAGATGTTCCAGATGGAACAAAAACGATAGATTATAATGTTTTAACTAGGGATGCATCCGATACCGCCGATATATCGGCGATCCCAATACAGCAAATTAACTACAACTATCTTCTACAAACGTCAAGGCTAACGAAACTCTGTGATAGACGTATAATAGCTGACTTAATTTTTCTATTCAAAATAATTAATAGTAACAGATTGGATGCACCTGACCTCCTATCGCTTATTACAATCAACGTGCCACAAAGGCATACCCGTTCCCAAAATACTTAGTTTTGCAACAAAACGAATACTGCGCACTTCCAACACTGTACGATTAACAGATTACTTACACTAGGGAACGAATACGCACACATATCAGATATCTTCAGTGTTACATTAGAGTGCTACCGTACTCATCTCAATAAATACTTCTTAGAGAAATAAGGCAGTACATTTTAGTTTCTAACTCTGTTGCTACATAATTTCATAAATTGTAATTAATTCACATTTGTTAACTTTTTCATACTATTGAATATATATTACTTCTTCTTAATACTTTTGTTATTGTATATTTATTTTGTAATTATTATTATTTTTTTATCTCGGTTATTTTATGCTTACTTTTGACATTATTATGTTATTTTATATTAACTCTGTATTCTACATATTTTATCTTTATTATCTTATACTTACTTTTATTTACTCTCTCATTTTATATTATAAGGTAATTAGTACAACATCAAATTACTGTAATAGGTTTTGTAACCGTTGAAATAAATACCTAAATATCGTGGGATACATTTTAAATTTCGCACTACAGATAATCCAGGTGTAAACGCGCTATCTTCGAGCTTAATTCGTTCATGTTTAAACGCGGCACAATTTATCTACGCTCGGGGAATCCCCGCGTTTCATAATTTCATTCTGAACACGGAATACATGTCGCATCAAATTCTTACTATTCTCGAGCTAAGCCAAAAGCCTGTGCTATGAAAATAGGACTAAATTGCGGGTGTGTCCTGGAATGGAACTCGAACCACCAATCGCCAGATTAGGTGAGCGTCCTGACCATCAAGCTACTCATATAATATTCTAAACGTATTGTTCTGTTAAATTACAATTTTTACAATTTCATTATAAAGTTAATATTCTTAATAAATATTACACAAGTAATTTCGTCTATTTCTAATCTAAACCCACAAATTGTTACACCTTTTGTTACATCTTCACTGTCCGCATCGGTATTGTCGATACCTTTTTATAAATATCGATATCGGTATCGTATGGGCAAAAGTGCGTATCGATGCACCCCTAATTTAAACCCTTTGTAAAATACACTATCATTAGCAAACAAAATGAATTAGACTAAAAAAAGTGGGTAAGATAAAATGCCTACCTGGGATGCAGATTAATAATAAAAATTGTAGAGATCCTTTAATACTCATGCTTTGCATAAATTCGTAATCGATTTTTTAAGATCACCCATACAGTATTCAAATATTAAACACGTTGTTTTAAAGTTCGAAACAAATTTTCCAACGGCATGTTCTTCAGCTGTTTCTGTGGCTCTTGCTAGTGAGTGACGAGATTATTAATTTTAATCTAAATAATGACCAAATCATGTCGAAAATGATTTAATAATGTATCCACTTTACGTAAATGTCAAAAGTTTCAAAGCGCTAGCTATTCGTGAAGTTGGTGAAAAATCAAGTACGAGATTTCACCACAACAAACAAACAACAGACAAAGAATAAATAATAAATAAATAAAAGCATATAAAAACTGGGACCTGGAAAATTTAATACCGTACAGAGCAAGCCACAGTTGCATTCTTCGGCATAAAACGTATTGTCTTCTTCTTCATCAGCCTTCGTCTCCCCACTGCTGGATACAGGCCTCTTCCTTCCCTTTTCATCCTTCCTTGTTGTTTGCTAATTGTAGCCATTTCTTCCCCCCACAGCGGCTATATCATCGGCCCATCTCTTTTGAGGTCTTCCGATGCCTTTTTATTCTCCCAAGGTCTCCATTACAGAACTCTGGGAGGCCATGTTGTAGCATCCTGCCTTGCAACATGTCCTGCCCATTGCCATTTTAGCTTCGCTATACGATCCATGATATCCACTACTCTACTTCTGCGCCTAATTTCGTCATTTTTGATTCTCTTGGGCTTACTCCAAGCATGGATCTCATCCATGGATCATTGCGTGTATGTGAGCTTTTCTTTGTAAGGGCCATAGTCTCCACTCCATACGTTATCACTGGCGGTATGCATGATTCAAAGGCTTTTCTTTTTAGGCTAATTGGGATCTCTTTGTTCTCGATGATATGTTTGAGTTTGCCAAAAGCAGCCCAGCTGTCAACTTAAATTTACATATAAGAATGATACAATGCTATGTGTTTCTTGCACTTTTATGTGGAGTGGAATCATGGATACTTACTGAAACAATGCTGAAGTGACTTGAAATATTTGTATGTGGAACTACAGATAGCTTCTAAAAATAATCAGTATTGATTGGGTTAAAAATGATATTTTTAAAATTGTCAATGTCAATGATCAGAAAATTATGCGAGACAAAATATCACCACGTAAGTACGGATTGTATGGGTTCCAAGGTCAACACCGACATGTAGTGACTCGGAGCGATCGATATTGAGAATCTTGTCTATATTAATATGTACATTACATGCTGGAGCGACCGTCAACCGTAAGTAGGTATATAATATTTCGGATATCATATTTTTGATCTGAGACATGAATAATATGTCGACCCAGTTTTTGGATTTTTACTCCCATTCTTTTAACTCGTAGCGTCTGCTTGCTTGCTTGCTTGTCTGACGATAAATTTTGGATCGATTTGTAACCCTTTTCCCGTGATCAAATCGAGCTGAAACTTGGAAGCAGACTTGTGGCGACGATTAAAATGATCTAACAAATTTTTGTTTAAAAAAATTTAATAAATGTAGTATAATTTTGTTTTTTTCTAAATTGTAATGGTTTCTTCTGTGTATAGTTTTCTGGGATATTCTGCCATGTATATGTGACCTCTCTGGCCAACGTTTCGGATCCCATTGCAGGGCCCATCATCAGGGCGAAACGTTGGCCAGAGAGGTCACATAAACACAGCAGAATATCCCAGAAAACTATACACTGAAAATTCTGAACGGCCGTGAAAACCTAAGGACATTTGTAATGTTTTTTTCAAATTGGAATCAATACAAATGAGTAATTAGCCCGACGCATGTATAGGCACGAAGCCTGATTCAATGAGAAAGAGAGTATAATAAAAAAATGGTTTTTATGGGTTGGTTTTTTATAGATATACTTTTTATATATATAGATTATTAACTTGATTATTTTATCATTCCAAACGTTATACAATGTGCATACATTTATATTCATCTATAGGTACCTATAAAACTCAATATCTGTCAATATCTGTCAATAATCTGTCAGGCTGTCTGCTCTCAATAATAATCTACACTGTTTGACCTATCTGACCCAAATTTTGAATGCTTTCTCTTTAGGACCCGGTTGATAACATATGCAACATTTCCCCCCTCTCCCTACCCCTGATATATTTTCCATGCAAATCTGTACCGTTCTACCGATCTGACCGGAATTTTGCACACTTATTCTTTGAAACCCTGCATGTAACACAGGCGACATTTCTCGCCTCCCCCTTTACAACTACCCTTTCCCTTGATAAACTTTCCATCCAAATTTGTACCGTTTGACTGATGTGACCCTAATTTTGCATGCATATTCTTTAAGACCTGCCAGAAAACATAGGCCACATTTCCCCCCTGCCTATATTCCATCCCAGCCTATATTTTGGACATTTAACGTAGCCTTTCTCGCCCAGCTGTTGTTCCGCCTCTGGTCAAAATATATCATACATCATGCTATTTTATTTTGTAATCAGTATTTATTTATGAGACTGATTGACCTTACGGATTAACACGTTTTGTACGAATTGCATGTTAAAGCATTTCTCCTTTATAGGTAGGTACCTAGTACCTACCTAACATAAATTTTGATGAGACGAAGTTGCGGATTACGTACCTACGTAGTAGTAGGTACCTACTGGAGTAGGTATGTTTGAAAACAAGACTGACTTCATTTTATAATACAACGATATGTATATTTATATACTGTAATATTTAAAACAAATATTTATCCAACATTTGAAGTATTTCTTTTAATATTTTGATAAAAATTTACTTTTTGTATCCGAATTCCGACAGTAATTCTCTATTTAACGTTGTTTTACAATCGTGTCAT
The DNA here is from genome assembly GCA_016648135.1 of Agrypnia vestita. NCBI lineage: Eukaryota > Metazoa > Arthropoda > Insecta > Trichoptera > Phryganeidae > Agrypnia > Agrypnia vestita. The sequence goes on from JADDOH010012317.1 coordinate 52,510, forward strand.
TTAAATAGACCCTTCCAGTTGAAAAATTAAGAATATGAAAATTGAAAGTCCAGTAGTTTGATGGCGCTCCAAGGACACGGCCCTAACCTGCCCTACCGGGAGCCGGGCCGACTAATACGGGAGCAGCATCTCTGTACCTACACAGATAGATCTTCATACTACACACGTTTCGATTCACCTGTCAGGTACTTCTGTTCGTCGAAATCGCCTATAACTTTAAAATGAATGAACTGAATCGTATAAAAATTTCAAGCTATACAGCAAAAAGTTTTTTTTTAAATTTTATTTACATTTTCAAAAATATAGGGTCACTAAAAGAATTTCTAGCCTTACAGACATACCCTTACCCAGAAGGTTCAGTAGCTCTTGGACTATTGAGGGCCCTGGTGGTGAAATTATAAAGCATCCCGTGGATTAATTTTACCAATATACACAGGGCCGGTTGTCTGATCAGTGGTAATAGTAATAGTTAAGAAATAACATGGATTTTTGCGATTTCCACCCATCAAACAACCCGTTTTCGTAATAATATGTTTTTTGTTTAAATATTACCATTACCACTGATGAAACAACTGACCTTTAATGCTTGTCATTACTCCCTTTCTTTTTAATCGTAGCGTCTGCTTGTCGGCTTGTCTGCTTGTCTGCCGAAAAAACTTTGGATCAGTTTTTAACTGTTCTCCCGTGATCCAATCGAGCTGAAACTCTTCAGACAGACTCTTGGCGACGATAAAAATGATCTAATAAATTTTCGCTTAAATTTTTTAAATAATTATAGTATAATTTAGGATTTTTCAAAATTTTGACGATTTATATATTGTTTAATTTTCGAGCCCGACGCGTAGGAGTAGGCGCGAAACCTATTTCGATGAGAAAGAGAGTATAATAAAAGCTTGGTTTTTATGGTTTAGTTTTTTTAGATTAATTTCTTGTTTAGGTAGGTACCTACTCATTAAGGTACTTAATGACTAAAAATAATAACAATGCATTTATATTGTTTCAATTATAACATAAGCATAACAATTATTTCACTTACGTAAGAATAAATCCACGTACACATACGCAAAAAAATCAAATTTATCTCACGTGTTCGGGCATGAATCTACTTTATGGTACTATTCTAAAATTATTTAAATCATAGACACTAGAATTTATTTCTGCTTCAAATTTCTACTAATAAAAGCTGGTTTTTATTCCGCAAAATAATTATTTAATAATAATTGTTATTTTATAAAGGATTTATAATGAAAACTATGTTTTTATGGGTTATTTTTTTGTTAATTGCTACTTATCACCTTCATCCAGTCACAACGTAATTTATTTAAATATAAGCCTTCATAATTCATATCATAGGTCATAGTGATCTGGTGGTTGGTGGTTCGAGTCCCATTCCAGGACACCAGCAAGTTAGTCCTATTTTGATAGCACAAGCGTTTAGCTTATTCGGAAAATAGTAAGAATATTGACGCGACACGCGTTCCATGTCCGCATCTCTATTTTAAAAAAAAATATCATATGCTCGAACTCATATATTTTTGCTACTTTGTATCCAGAATATAAATGAAATACTTACCTACGATTGTATTTCATTTATATTCAGTATTAAATCAGAAAATGAACCCGTACATTATTATGTGCGGATTCATTTTCTAATTATTCGATAATAATTTAATTCATTTTCTAATTTATTCAAACCAAGGTGCTTATAGTTCATCCTGATAATCGGCATCTGGCTATCCTGAAATAAGCAATATTGCTATTTTAGTATCTTGACAGTTATAGTATAACATCATAATGCCGTCAATTTTATTGTTTTAAGTTTGACAGGTTTGAAATTAATTAATTCAATTAATCAGGAAGCTCATCCATCAAAGTTATCCACAATCTGTGAATAACTTAACGTTTGTTTACGTTTTATAGCTTTTTGATTGATTGAATTCATTAATTTCAAACCTGTCAAACATAAAACTACAAAATTGACGGTATTACAATGTAATACTACAATCAATAACAACTATCAAGATAGCGAAATAGCAATATTGCTTATTCCAGAATATGGGCGATCAAAACAAAACCTACTTACAAGCCTGGAGCCTATAGAACCAGGGACTCCAATTAATAGGGTCCTGAAATTTTATTACCAATAGGTAGAGTCCTAGGTTTTAAACGTTATATTATGTTATGATGAAGCAATATGCATTAGACCGCGATGTCTGCATACTAATTTAGGCCCACAATATTTAAATTATATTTTAGTTCTTTTTAAAAGCACATAGACTAAAATAAATTCGAAGCGAGGAATTTTGTCGATTTCGTCATCGAATCGAGTTTCATCTGTTTTTCAATTAATTAATCTCGCGTTATAGATTAAAATTAAAATTTATTTAGTTTTGTTCGTATTCGTGCAATCCGATTTTCGTAATATCATGTGTACCAACAGATCTTACCTACAATTCAATTCTACTACCAACACAAGTAATAAAAAATAAATATTTTTCAAGTTCGTTCCAATTCCAAATGTCACTTGATGTTATTTTTGTGCAGTTTTTGCATTTTAGAATGGAAGCTAATTCCTAAAAGATGTCAACATATATATAAAAGTGCCACAAACTATCTATACAATAGTTTTTATGATGACAGATCTTTTGAAAGTTGAATTTGAAATCGATTGTAAGCCAAGTTTATATGTGAAAGGCGATGGCAAAACATGCAGGTTATGTTTATCCGAAGGAGCAAACTTCAAAATATTTAATGAAGATTTGTTGTTGGTTAATAAAATACAACGATGTTGCGAGTTAGAGGTACGCATTGATTTATTTATTTAATTATCTTTCATTAGAGCAATGAACTTTTCAATTTGCTTATGTGTTGTCATCATCTGTCACATCGGATATTTTTGACGCGATTTATTGTTTTATGAATTTCTTTGGATGAATTTCTCTAAACCTCGTATGACACGACGATTATGTGTATGAATGTGCATTATTTTTCTTTTAGGTGTTTGAGAATGATGGGTTACCAGATCATATCTGCTCGCAATGTTGTAAAACTCTAGAAATTGCAACAGATTTTAAAAACCAATGCCAAGAAAATGACAGAATACTCAGAAATTTATCAAATCCTTTAATAATTGACAACGTTAAGTGTAATGTCAAAGAAGAATATTTTTCGGATAATGGATTCAACAATAACTTTAACGATGATTACGATAGCTTCGATGACTACAAACCAGAAAAAAAGGTGAAGAAAAAAAAATCACGATCCCTCAAACAACTCAGTGAAAATGGACACAAAGCGAAAAGAAAATCACTGAAAAATATCGAAGTCAAAAGCGAGAGCGAGGATATAAAATTAGAATATGACGATAATAAAAAAACAATCAGACGTAAGCGAAAAATATTTTCAAAAAGCACCTTGTGTCCGTTCTGCGGTAAAACATTTTTAAAACTAGCCTCTTTGAATGCCCACATCAAGACCCACAGGACAGACAGGCCGTTCACGTGTGACATTTGTTCCAAGACATTCTTCGAAAAGTGGCACCTTCACGAGCATAAAAAGATTCACACGGATGTGAAAAGCTATCCTTGTGAAGCCTGCGGGAAACTTTTTAAAACGCCCAGAGATACGAAACGGCACATGGATACCGTGCATAAAAAAATGCGAGCGGTCCAATGTAAATTGTGTAATAAATATCTCTCGTCAAGTTCGGGATTGAAGGTTTGTATTTTTTTATATTGTAATACCCCACTAATTCGAACCCCGAAAATTCTAAATTCGTCACAATTCGAAGTTTTTAAAACTCTCAAGTTAAAATTAACACCCAAAATCTTAATTTTATATTTGATTATTCCTGATAATTAGTGATTCAAATAAATTTTTAGACCCACATAATAAAAAAAAATTCTAGTTATAAAAAGATAATAATTCTGTGTGTGGTGTCCTGTATATATTTCACATTGCCTTGTGGAATCCGCTTTATCTATACATATTACGATCCCTAAAATTAGAGAATCCTATGCAGGTTTTCCTCAGTTGGCTGCCTTGATGTGTGCAGATTATTTTTGTTTGTGCTAATTCCTCTACAGTTAAACAAAATGTTCAAATTATTCTAATGAACTGAGAATCAAACTCCTGTGAACTTTCTTTCAACCATACAGCTAAAGTGACGGCCGATAACTTTGGTACTTAAATAAGAAGCTCAATGGAGTATGATAAATTTAATGCCGTAGAATCCTTAAAATAGCAAAGTAACTAGTTGAAACACCTGTTCCTTAGATATGTAAATAACTAAAAACTGGTCTGTCAAATTGAAGCTTTAATTATGTGGCAGTTACTTCAGTGTAATGACAAAGTAACTGCCGAATCAATTAATGATATTAGTCAGTAGTTTATTTTTATTTATAATCTGAAGTTGGATTTGTCATGTGAAAATTTTTCACTTTAATGTATGATCCTAACTTGACTTTTAACTTATTCAAAAAGAGCTAAATAAAATTGCAGTGTTATTATTAATATATTTTTTTTAATAAAAATGTACTTTGTTTTCAGCTACACATGAAGAGTCATACCGGAGAAAAAGAGTTTCAATGTGACATCTGCAGTAGAAAATTCATCTCTAAGCCTTGCCTCACTCTCCATCTCCGTGTTCACACCGGCGAAAAACCCTATTCCTGCAAATTCTGCGATGGCAAGTTTGCCATCCTCAAGACCCTGAAGGAACACGAACGCATCCATACAGGAGAAACCCCTTACAGCTGTCCTGTCTGCAAAAAGGGATTTTCTCAAAAGTCAAATATGAAAAGCCACTTTCGATACAACCACAGAGGAATGGAATTGACCCTCGATCGTAAAAATATATCAGAATCCAAAGGGGAAGATTGCAAGGATTTGGAATTTGATTCAAAAAGTATTCCGGGTCATTTGAAAGGTATTCCGCTTGGATTTGGATAATGTTACAGTAACTTTTACGGTTACTCCAGCAGTTCGTATATTCACAACTCTTTGGTATCTTGAATTATAAATTACAGTCCAAAATGTTTAACATGAAACGTAAATATGAAAAAAATATTCCGATCCCAACGAAATGCCGCTTGACTTTATATATTTATTCTCTTTTGACACGAAACAAAAAATACCTGACATGGAAAGGTTTAGAACAAGGCTGCCCAACCTTTTTAACAGTCGGGCCAAATTGACGATTCAAAACTCACTGGCGGGCCTCTGACCACTGATGGTTCCATTTTTATTACTCTTGTTAAATTAAGCCTTTATTATTAAGGTATTGTGCAACAAAATAAATGCAATATTATGATATTGTTGTTTATTAAAATAATAAAATAAATAGCATCTTCTGCCAAATAAAGAAATAAAATTAAAAAAATCAAAATCTAAATAATTGGTAAAATTAATGTGATTTTTGAAATTATGTCTATTTTAATAATTCTATGTTGGGCATCAGATCAGATGTTGACAATAACAACAAATTAGAAATGTGTTGCTCAGTTAGAGATGTGCGGTAATTATTTTTTATATAATTAAGATTTGAAAACGTCTTTTCACAAACATATGTCGATCTGAAACGACTTAATAATTGAAAGGCCAGCATCAAAAAGACACTTTCTACGAAACCCCGTGCTCTTCATGTTCAATGGTACTGATAATAACGCCTCGCTTATCTACAACTTATGGATTCCAAGTCACTTTCTCAAACTTCTATTCAAATGAAACTCTGCTTCCGCGTCACTTCTAATGAAAATATATTAATAACCTGATGTAATTAACGGTGTTTTTGTAATATGTTTTTTACTATTCCTGCATAGGCATTTTTGCAAAGGCATTTTTACTATTATAGCAGAAAAGTCTTCTTTTAGCACCAATTTACAGAAATTGTTACGAAGACGTCACTTTTTCAACTTGGCGGAAATTTTAACCCCCCCTGGGCCGCGTCGCATATATGCGACAGGCACAAAATAAATTATTTATCGACGGCCGCGTATCAAATTTGAAAAACGTAATTTTTTCCCAATAGAGAAATCCTGTTGTGACCTGTCGTTCCATTTTCAACTCAAAAACATCACAGATTATATTTTAAATCAACAATCAAAACAGAAGTTTTTCTGCTGTCAAAATCATATATAATTGTTACAGATGGCGCTCCGATCGCGTGTTGTGCAATCGAAATTCAAATATTCCATCGTCAAGGTCACGCGCAATGTGCGCGGGAAATACGATTTATTTTTTTCGATTTTCGATTTATTTGTACACGTATATACAAATATATACGATATGTTTTGCGATATTTGTCAGTTTTTGTTGGTTTATGATTCAATTGAATACTAATAGTGATTTATTAACAAAAATACACGCAATTTTGTTGCGTTTATTTGAAATATGTGTGTGTGTGAAAGTGTATCATATTTATGTGTTATGAGTGCGATGTCCCGTCGTGTACCGTGCCGTGCAACAAAATATATCACACAGAAGAAGATTATTATTATTTTTCAGAAAATGTTGCGCTGGCAACATTATGGAAATTCAAAAAAAGATTATTTTTTTTACTTAAATGATAAAAAAATCATTGCATTTCGACACTTACGATAAAATAATATGAATGTGTGTGTGTTTTTTTTTTAATATACGCATGTTTTCATGGTTTTTTTGTAAAAAGAAAAATCACAAAAAATTCCGAAAATTTACGGCCCTCATCAAGTTAATACTCACGTGGGCCATTCATAATGCGTTCGCGGGCCACATCGTGACCCGCAGGCCTGGGGATGGGCAGCCTTGGTTTAGAAGAACAAAATTATATGATGGCTGTCACACATTCTCTACCGTTTATGACTTTATGGCTCAATTTTTTGTTAACTAGTCTGACATCTGATAGTAAACAATTATGTCGTTTGTCGCATGCTACCCTCACCAATTTAAAAATTTACCTGGATTACCTTTTAATATGAAATTTTAATATGAAAAAATGGTTTCATGTTAAACGTTTTCCACTGGGTGGGTACCTCAACAATATTAGATAATGGAATGTTTCCAAATATGTATGTAAAACCATATCATGTTCAAAAGCCAGTTTTATTTTTCTTGAAATGTAGAATCATGGCTATTGTGATGTTCCCGTGGCCTCTTATTTTAAGATGTAAATCATTTGATTTAATATTTGCGGTTAAATAATAATTTATTTATTTAGTGAACTACAAAAAATTTGCATAATATTTATTCCTGTACTGAACAAAAGTTTCGGAACGTGTTACAGGTTGTATAAAAACAACTTCTGTAAAATTGTTCCGATGAAAAACAGCACTTGATATGCTCAGTGTGCATTGTTAAATTAATTATTATTTTTAGTTATGTCCTGGATATCACGGGGACAGTTGTATTTTCAAAGGTACTTGACATGCAAGACCTTCCACAAATTAATTATTTAAAATTACAGAAATTTTTTTAGTTTTTATATCAAACTATCAAAAATAAGCTCATATTTATGGTTAATTTGTTACTTTTGACATAACTTTTGATTTTTTAGTATTTCTAGAAATGTTCATCACATATGAAGACATTTTGTCAATAAATAAAAACCATTGACATTTTCTTTTTTAGCCTTGTCATTAAATTTAAATGCTGGCAGCTGACATTTTGAGATTCGTTGCCCTGCAAAGAAAAACGTTAAATCTCTGTTATATTTGCATTAGATGCTCTATTTCTACTATTTTTGTTATTTAGGAGCACACAGATTTTTTTATTTATTTATTATTATTTTTTTACGCTTCAACAGGCCAGGAGGCCCAATTACAGAAGCGAAATACATCACAAAATACCCAGGCTTGAGTAAATCACGTAGATTAATATTGTGATCTCACCGGGAATTGAATGCGGAACCCTCGGTGTGGGAAGCCAGTGTCATACCCACTGTGCTACGAGGGCTGCCTTTTTATATAAAGTACTATATATATTTTACAAAGTTCTTATATTAAAATGTTGCATATAAATATTGTTTCTTTTATAAACATATATTTCACATTATTGGCAATATTTTGAAGCTGTACTAATCTTTATATTAGTTTTTAATAAAAATATACTTTTATTCTTTTAAGTAATTTATAGATTGAATTAGTTAAGTTTCATAAATAAGTTGGTTCAATTATTGAAAATAATGATTATAAAAACACTCAATAAAAATATGTATACAGATTTGAATGAAATAGGCTGCCTATTGTAGTATTAAAAATATGACAATTATAATGAATCAAACTTTAAAAGTATTTTTTTAGATTTATTAATTTTCTTAAATAATGATTTTATATGTATGTATATATTTGTTGTGTTATATCCTAGAATACTTTCCTAAAATACTGTCTGCCTATTTCATTAGATGCTGCCTATATTTTTCACAATAATGTGTTCTAGGTTTATAAAATATACGGTTGAAAATTTCTTTATTAAATTTTAAAAATAAATACAGTGAAACTCTCTTAATACGTTTTTCAAGGGACCAGCAAATAAAAACTTATTAGGCGTGAAAACATATTAACAGTGATTCAATATTTTTTTCGTATATTATTTACACTTTCTAATTTTATATTTTAATTGAATTTTCGTTTATATAATATGACAATTTAAGGACATTTTATTTTTAAAAAATAAGCAGGTAAATATATACATTTGTAAAATATTACCTATGTGAATAGTACCTGAGGGTCAGAAAACAATGAAAACCACCAAAACAAAAAAAAAATTAGCACTGTCAAAAATATTTTATTAACAACCATACTAAAGGGAACCATAAAATAACTTTTGTAGGTATGTCACTACCTATGTGCAAACCTTAATTTTAAAAGAAATTTATATAAGTTATCAAAATTTTAACTCATTAGGGCCGGCGCCACACTATGCGTTTCTTCTGTCGCGTCAAATCCGCAACCGAATTTAGAGCCTGTCCGGATGACGCGTTTTACGCGCGAGTCCAATCGCGCGTTTCAATTTTTGCGTCCAGATACCGCGTTTTACGCGCGAGACCACTCGCGCGTTTCAATTTATATTGCGTCCAGATACCGCGTATTACGCGCGAGACCACTCGCGCATTTCAATTTATATTACATCCAGATATGCAAATTATTGTTTAATTTCAATAGATGTTGGCGCATATGGCAAAAGCAATTACTCCACAATTTTTAAAAACTGTTTTATATTTTTAAAAAACTTATCTAAAAACGTTTTACGCGCAAGTGAGCAAACGCGAGTCAGCATCTGAACTGGATGTATGTAGCACCAGTATCTCGAGAACGCGCGAGTGTCTACGCGCGAGTACACTCGCCCGTAAAACGTGACATCTGGACAGGCTCTTAGCAGTCACACAGTATATTCCGCGGCGGACCGCGCGGAGAACAAATACACGCGGATAATCTGTCAAATGCGGCGCGTTGCAATCAAAAACATGAGTGTGACGTCAGCGATTTTACGTTGACGTAAGTTCCGCGGGCGGGGAAACGAACAGACGCCGGCGGAACGATCGATGATCCGCGTAGTAGTGGCATTCCGCGGCGTCAAAGACGCGACTGAAGATACACCTAGTGTGACGCCGGCCTTAGAAAACGATAGGAGATATTACGTTATTAATATTGCCGATTGTTTCCTCGAAGAAATACAACCAAAATGAAAATAGTTTCGTTTAGACGACTATATAAAAAATTATCGTAAATAATCGCCGAATAAATTTGTTTTTTAAATATTATTTTATCAGCCTATTCAAATACTACAGGGTTTTTTCAGCGACTAGAACATTTGTGACGCTGTCAAAACCACTTAATTTTTATTGCGCCCATTTTTCATTTGTAGGAATGTTGAACAAAATTTCGTCTTCCGAAAAACGTATTATGAAGATTTATTTGTATGGATAAATTGAGTTCGGCTATAAATATTTTCACTACTTAGGCGTGAAACGAAAATAAGCGGGAAACGTATTAAGCCTAAAAAAATATGGGATTTGTATGGGACTTTTTCGGGACCGCAGAATTTAAACTTATTTAGCGGGAAAACTTATTAAAAGTGAATTTATTAAGCGAGTTTCACTGTATGTATATTTCTATAAAAATGTGTCTGAGATAGTGAAGAACATTTGTTATAGCATCATATTTATTATACGTTATAGGACGGAACCAAAGTGACATGCACATGTATCACTTTGGTTCAGTCGAAGTTTTAAAAAACCTGGTTTCTCAAACGGATATTGTTAGATAGGTTTTAAAAATGTAGGCATAATATTGTACTATTTTGAATATTTATGGAACTAAAATTTTAGAAAAGTGAAATAAAGAATATATTATGTATATATTGTGGTACCTTCCACTGTCGTATTTAGTCAAAAAATCTGACAGAAAATTTTAAAGAATTAAAATAATATTATAATTAGAACTCTTTAATAAAAAATTCTATTGATTTTTTATTTATACACTATTTACATTTTATTTACTAAAAACTGTTATCTGTTGAAGTTTATTTTATTATACTTTTCATAATTTTAGGTATAGTTTTTAATCATTCTTGTTATTGATTTCACATTAGTTAATTATGATTAATATATAAGTCTAAATGATTATAGAGAAATATTATTTTCATATTTTGTTTTATTATGTTCTGTTTGAAAATAAAACTATTATGGGTCCAACGTCATTTCATCAGAAAATTATTTTTATAAGAATTCAGAGAGATAATTGGGACACTGCGTACACGGTAAAATGTATCAGGTATGTGCGATACAAAAATGATAATATCTACTAGTTTTTGTTTTGTTATCACGAAAACATGTTCATCACGTGTCGCATTGTATTTACGATATCTATGAATGTTTTATTTATTTTGTTAAAATATTTTGCATTCTTTTCTGATTAAGAGATGTTTTAGAAACATTTTGAAATCCATTAAAGGTCGTCATTGCATATCATCAACAACTACTTATTATCACATAGTTCATCACAGTTAAGAATGTTCTTAGGTTTTCACTCCCATTCGGAATGTTCTGATTTGTGTTTTCTGGGGTATTATACCATGTTTCTACGACCTTTCTGGCCGACGTTTCGGATTCAGAAAACACATACCAGAAGATTCATCACAATAATTCATAGGTATATTAGTTAACTGGTCAAGGCTTAATTATCTTTTTGTGTAATTTTATTGTATAATTTCCTTTCATATGATTAATTTAAGTATTTACAGTCTCAAATGATTATTTTAAGTTATTTTTTTATTAATTTTTAGCAATTAACAAGCATCACTGATGATATAGGTAATGAGTTACATATATTATAATATGTTATGGTAGTTAATTCATTTCAAACTCATTTACAGACTTTGTGGCAATATTATAAAATAAAAATTATAAAATAAAACATTTATATTACACATTTTGTATCGATGCTCGAAATTGAAATACAGAAATAGAACATCGGGGTGATTTTTTTCTTTACTTAATTGTATTCCTTATTTGTACTTTATAAAATGTGATTACACCACTGAGTATAAAATTGTAGAGATTAACTAATCCCCTTCTTTACGTGGGGAGTTTGGGTCACAGTGGATGAATGTTCAACCTTTTATATATTTAGGACACAGTTATACTGCAGTAATGAAGAGACTCGGTTTGGAATGAAATTTTTAAAAAAAATTAATGAAACAGCATCTAGAGCTAAAATTTTTTTTTTTATTTGGGAAATTAATTACTCAAGAATAAATACTTAAACTGCATTATAAATGTATCTTGAATATTTATATACAAGGGGAGACATACTTCCGCTGTCTCCTAGTCCCCTCGCCTAAAGAAGGGGTTTTGTTCAGCTCTGTACAATTTGATGAAATATGAATCCTCAAAACCCGGAAACATAATAATTCAATCCATGCATCCAAAAATCTAGAACCTGCGTCTCATCAATGAAATTTTGAGCACAATTGTTCCCGGAAGGTAGACATCCAGGCTGAAGAATTTGTTGGGAAGTCCAGAGTCTTTACTATTATAAGCCACTTCAAATTTTTTTTGTTCTGTTTTATTTTTAATTGTATTATTTATTTTTAATTGTAATAGGTCAAGATGTCCTAATACAGGAGCGAAACACATCACAAAGCATCCAGGCCTGAGTAAATTACATAGATTTGTGACCTCACCGGGATTCGAACCCTCAGTGTGAGAAGCCAGTCTCATGCCCCTGAGGTACGGGGGCCGCCAAAAATGTTCATCAAGAGGATAAGCCCTATAAAAACAAAATACAATGATCTGTATAAGGGGTGCGGTGGGGAGAACCAAACATATGTAAAGATGGTTTTTAACATTAACGTTAATACTAACTGCACTAAACTTAAACATCTTCATCATCTTCTTCCCCTTGTGCTAATAGGGTCGGGGTCCAAAGACGCGATAAAGTGTTTCCATGTTCCCCTGTCTTGCGCTGCTTCTGTATGAGTCGATCAGTCTAGATCCATTCTGTTTTCGTACGCATTTTTCTATTGCCTCTCCCAGCTTAGTCTGGGGCGACCCACCGGCCGTCTTCCTTCGGGGTTGCCAGGAGGATTCTTCTTGGTATGTATTCGTTCCTCTGGCATTCTTAGCACATGTCCAAGCCACCTCAATTGTGATTTTTCTATGTGTAGGAGTAGGGGTTCCACGCCGAGTATGTGCCTTATGTCGGCACTTCTCACTTTGTCTATCAGTGTGACTCCCGCTACCCCCCTTAGAAAACTTATCTCAGCAGCCTGGATCCTTGCTCTCACTCTCTGTCAGGATCCAAATTTGATGGCCATATATTAGGGTGGGCCTGTACACAGATTTAAAAACAGTCAGTTTTGTCTTGAAACTAAGCTTGGATTTTCTTATCACCGTACTATACTGAGAACGTAGAAGGCCGGCTGCAGCACCAATTCTTCTATCTATTTCACTTTCCTGCCTCCCGTCGCTATAAAATTCCATCCCAAGGTATTTGAATTTTTTGACTAGCTTCTAATGCTACATTATACTTACAAGGCTTTCATAATATAATTTTTTATAAAAAGTATTAATTTTTAAAATTATGCTTTATTGATTTGTTTATTTGCCTCCCCCGATATGT
>JADDOH010012318.1:0-16037 GCA_016648135.1 Agrypnia vestita
GAATTGGAGTCTAGTCTCGATGACCCGGGAAGTACGGATACGTAAGACGGAAATAAGGACTACGTTGCAGTATTATTAAGATATATAAATACTTACAGTTGTCGAGCTAGAGTCTAATTCCGGTATCTCGAGGAATATAAATTCAAGGAAAAGAAAATAATGTCTAGTTTCGGTTTGATTAAGGTATATACACCGTATAGTTGCCGAGGCTGGATACTAAGCCCCAGCTACGGAAACTTAAAAAACGCGTGATGGCAGGATCAAAGGTTAGGTCGCGAACTATAGTTAATTAGGGGCCTGTGAATCGTGTGCGCGTGCAAGGCAAGTGTTCGCAATCCTTAGGTATAAAGTGAGGTACATAAAGTGAAACTACGATGCACTGGAATGGATATAATCGGCGGCAGATGGGTAAGTCATGTCATCCTCTTTCCGTTTTGAGATTATAACGATATATAAAGGTGGCGCACGATTAAGAAGAATGGTCTCGGGTTCGATACCCCAGACAGAGACGGAAGAAGCGCCGACAGTGAAAGCTAACCCCTGTACCGTAAAATTTAAATATTATTTTATCCACAGGTGTTTGTTTGCATGTTGGATCCGTACTGACCATAATAGGGGCGAATTAATTCGCCAAATAACCTTTCTCTGCATGTGTGTGAACTTCCAGGGATCGCGCGGCCCGTGTGCTCGACGCCGAATTTAATTATTCATTTCTATTTATTTATTTAATTGATGATTCATTAATACATTAGGTGTTTATTTGTCTATTCATATGCCGCGTCCCAGTTATATATAGTCAGGCGGCGTTTCGATAGCATCATCATCGGCCCGTGTGCTCGACGCCGAATTTAATTATTCATTTCTATTTATTTATTTAATTGATGATTCATTAATACATTAGGTGTTTATTTGTCTATTCATATGCCGCGTCCCAGTTATATATAGCCAGGCGGCGTTTCGATAGCATCATCATCGGCCCGTGTGCTCGACGCCGAACTTAATTATTTATTTCTATTTATTTATTTAATTGATGATTCATTAATTAATTAGGTATTTATTTGTCTATTCATATGCCGCGTCCCAGTTATATATAGTCAGGCGGCGTTTCGACAGCATCATCATCGGCCCGTGTGCTCGACGCCGAACTTAATTATTCATCTCTATTTATTTATTTAATTGATGATACATTAATTAATTAGGTATTTATTTGTCTATTCATATGCCGCGTCCCAGTTATATATAGTCAGGCGGCGTTTCGATAGCATCATCATCATCACCATCACCAGCAGTGTCCCAGTTATATATTGTCAGGAGACGTTTCAATAGTACCATCATCATCATCTTCATTAGCGGTGTTCCAGTCATATATAGTCAGGAGGCGTTCCGATAGTATCATCACCATCATTAGCAGTGTCCCAGTTGTATATCGTCAGGAGACGTTTCAATAGTATCATCATCATCATCTTCATTAGCGGTGTTCCAGTCATATATAGTCAGGAGGCGTTCCGAGAGTATCATCACCATCATTAGCAGTGTCCCAGTTGTATATCGTCAGGAGACGTTTCAATAGTATCATCATCATCATCTTCATTAGCGGTGTTCCAGTCATATATAGTCAGGAGGCGTTCCGATAGTATCATCACCATCATTAGCAGTGTCCCAGTTGTATATCGTCAGGAGACGTTTCAATAGTATCATCATCATCATCTTCATTAGCGGTGTTCCAGTCACATATAGTCAGGAGGCGTTCTGATAGTATCATCATCATCACTAGCGGTGTTCCAGATATATATCGTCGGGAGGCGTTGCGATAGTATCATCATCATCATCGTCATCACTAGCGGTGGTTCAGCTTTATATCGTCAGGAGGCGTTTCGATAGTATCATCAACATCATCATCATTAGCAGTGTCCCAGTTATATATTGTCAGGAGACGTTTCAATAGCATCATCATCATCACCATCATTAGCAGCGTCCCAGTCGTATATCGTCAGGAGGTGTTTCATTAGTATCATCATCATCATCATCATTAGCAGTGTCTCAGTTATATATATAGTCAGGGGGCGTTTCGGTAGTATCATCAACATCATCATCATAGCAGTGTCCCAGTTATATATCGTCAGGAGGTGTTTCAATAGTATCATCATCATCATCATCATTAGCAGTGTCCCAGTTATATATAGTCAGGGGGCGTTTCGATAGCATCATCATCATCATCATCATCATTAGCGGTGTTTCAGCTATATATCGTCAGGAGTCGTTACGATAGTATCATCACCATCATTAGCGGTGTTTCGGCTATATATAGTCAGGAGACGTTACGATAGTATCATCATCATCACTAGCGGTGGTTCAGCTATATATCGTCAGGAAATGTTACGATAGTATCATCATCATCATCATCATCATTAGCGGCGGTTCAGCTAAATGTCATCAGGTGACGTTTCGATAGTGACATCATCATCTTCATCAGTGATGGCAGGGTTCCAGTTACACATCAGTCGGAGATAATAAGGCAGATCCCATCATCATCGATGGCAGGATTCTAGCTGTACACCATTTGGAGAAAATACACCGACATCCCTGGCCAGGGGCTAGGCATATCCCTACTGTCCAGATCCACCTTTCCATCTACTAATACGAGGGGTCATGGCCTCGTGAAACCACATGGCAACCAACCATTACAAGTATTTATTTATGTATTGTATATGTATGTATATGTATGTATATTATATTTTATTAGTATGTATCTATTCGTACGTAGTGTATGAGGGGGCTCTTCACGGGTGGCACAACACCCGTGCGGATGTCTTCCCTCGTCTGGAATGGATTGAACGTATTGATGCATATCAGATTATAATAAGTACTACCTGGGAGGGTGGTTGCAGTCACTGTAGTGTCGCGAATGGCCAATGGGCTGCAGTTGCTCACAGGCGAGGGTTGGGGAGCCTAGGAAACTCCCCTTCCCCACTCGCATATTTTTGACTTGACAGGTGGCCCGGGACCATCTTTACAGTAGCTTCAGTATATATACCGTAGTTTAACTTAGTTTAACCTGGAGGAGTTGTCAGGTCAACGTATCCGGAACTCGTGTCGGGAGAAGGAAGATGGGATCAGTCACCGATGAGCCTTTGGGTACGGAGGGGCCGAATTTAAAGCAACCACATTTTCCGCGTACACATACATTTACACATACCTTCTACAAACCCCTTATCCATTAGAACCCAACGTACCACTAGAGTGAGACATAGGGCCAGATACAGGTGACGGAACTTAGGCCGGCTAGTAAATAAACGTAACAATGTAATTGATATAAAGATAATGCAGAGTAAATATAAAAGATCGTAAGGAATAAGCACAGCGAGATAACGGCGGAAGATAAAATTATTAATCAGCGAGGGCGTCGAAGACGGAATCATCCATAGGAGCGGCTACGAAGGACTCGAGGGCTTTCAGGGGATCTATGTACTCTATATGTGCATGCGCATGTGATAAAGGCACGTCACTAACCTTTCCAGTGGATGGCGGTCGATCCCATACAGGTAGGACAATGGGGGATCGAGCGGAGAGGGCATGGAAGCAGAGGATCGCGCACTTTGGAAGCGCAGCTACACCAGATGCAGTGGTTTCAGTCCGTAGGAATGATAGGTAAATAATATAGGGCCACGGAACATAGTATGTTAGCAATTGCACCGTAGGGCTTAATTGACGTGCTAGGTAGTTTTGTTTGCGTTTCCATGAACATTCACGAACTTCATACCCCAGTATTTAATTTAAATTTAGCTTGCCATAGGGTTACCACAAAACCAATTCATCCCCTATAGTTCGAAACAAAAAATTACACAACGTGAACTGGGGAGGTCTTGAATAAAGCGAGGGTGTTTGGAAATACTACGTTAAAAACCGTAGAGCCTTCACCCGACGTAGATAGATAGCTTGTTTGCCTCTAACAAGGCGTAAACTCAGTTAGGAGTAGGATCGAGCTGAAAGGCGAAGAAGAGGAGCCATCAAAAGATTCGGAATAATTTTCTTGTAAATACGAGTACATTTATCACCCAGAGTTTTATCACATTAATATTCATTTGGTATGATTGTTTTATAGTACATTAATTATAATATATAGCAGACAATAAATATCAGAAATATACTTGCCTGTAGAAATAAT
This sequence comes from Agrypnia vestita, assembly GCA_016648135.1. Taxonomy (NCBI): domain Eukaryota; kingdom Metazoa; phylum Arthropoda; class Insecta; order Trichoptera; family Phryganeidae; genus Agrypnia; species Agrypnia vestita. The sequence goes on from JADDOH010012318.1 coordinate 4,166, forward strand.
AAAATTCAAGTAGGAAAATGTGCATACCAATATCTTTCTTCTGGAACTGCCTTAAATTTTAAACAATGTAAAGGTATATAATATTTTTATCCATATAATTTCTAAATTTTTTGAAAATAATTTGTACGACTCCATTTTTCGAGTTTTTGGAACGATTACGGTATTGATAATTTTTGGAAACATTCTGCAATAGATCAAATGTCCCAGAAAACATGACGACCCTTCGGTTATCGCCAGAGAAGTAGGAAATTATACAGAATAAAATATAAGATGTGTATCTGCGGTCTTTGGTCAAGTTGTGATAAGGGTGCAAATGCAATTTGACAGCAGAAGAGCTTGAAATTCCCAAGTATCCTTGTCATATAAGAAGGCATAAATGTTGGGCTTGTCAATTTTACGTCATCTCGATACGAATGCTGCCACGTATCCACATATTGAGAGACAATTTCTATGAATGAAACTGATAAATTTTAAATATGAAAATTAAGGAAGTTTCACAGAGACGAAGCTATTTATATGAGAAACGTGTATGAAAGTCTTTTACACAATGGCACAGGGCTTACAACCTTACGATGAAATTGGTGAACTTTGCATCTGTAGAGTGATCACCTAAGCCAGCTCATGCTGGTTGAAAGCCTTGGGCCATCGTATAAAATTTCCATTCACGTTTTCCATATAAACATCTTCGTCTCTCTGAGACTTTTATAATTTATCTCAATTAAATAATAAATATTAAAATAATTATATATCAAGTTGGAGATGTGCCAAACTAAAAAAAAACGAAATATTTGAGATTTAAACAGTGCAGGATAGGGAAGATGAAAATGGTCAAAATATTCATAATTTTCAAAGGAAAAATTTATAAAACCATTAATGTTAGTCCAATTGATCGAGAACTCTTATTATAATGATAAGTGCTCAGTGTAAATATAGCTCTGTTGATAAGCAAAATCATCAAAAGATAAGCTAGATTATAATGTTGAAATAGAATTTGGAATAACGGAAACTTACGAAAAGTGATTTTGCAATGATTCATCACAAAATAAATAATTATTACAATAAAAAAAATACCAATAGCTACAAAATACATAAGGAAGTCCCCGGCTAGCGTCTGTCCCTCTGTCTGTCTGTCTGGCCGCGCTAATCTCGAACAAATTTATATGGAGTTTTTACTGTTATGTTATACATTCTTCCAGAATATTTTTATGTATTTAAAATTTCCCCAGCACTTATAGGAAGTAAGCATTAGCGGTATTAGTGAATCAAGTCAAAAACTTGCCACTAAAGCTCTCATGGAAAACGCTGCCTAATTTTTGTATTGTTAGAGATACAAAAAAATCGCTTGGGAAGGATTGTGTACAATTAAATGATCTGCTAAAATTCAGTGATAGTGTATATCTATATTTTACAATTAACTTACACTAATCATTTTTGTCTACAACATTTCATCAAATGTCTAGCAAAGACTGTAATGGTTAACTTTCCTGCAATTTTGACCAATTCAGTATTGATCCTTAGCAAATAAAACATTAACAAATAGAGCAATGACCACAGATTGTTCATTACGCCAAAGCATTAAATTAAATATCTTAGAAGATATGACGAGATTAAAGAGATAAGACGTAGACAAAACTGTACCGGGCGAAGCCGGGCCGGGTCGCCAGCTATAAATACATTGGTATATTGAACATATCGAAGACAAATCAAAAATACGAAGAATTTATGTTAATAAAAACTTTATTATTTGATATTACGAAATATGACTTTTACACTCATCCTTACTCACTTGCTATCATGCCTTTTCTCCACGAGAGTAGGCAGAGAGGATGAGCGCCTCACTCTTCTGTCCTGACACTCTCGCCTCGTCCACATTCATACATCTCCGTATGCAGCATGACGGTGGTTGGGACTCCTAACAGAACCATCTTCAGTGTCTGTCGTCTAGTTTGTGTTTTCTGTGGTATAATGCCGTGTTTTTTCGACCTTTCTTGCCAACTTTCGGATCCCCTTGCAGGGTCCATCATCAGGGCTGACGAAGGTGATATATATGTTGCCGGTTGTGATCGGTATGCACTTCATGCAAATAATTTTTTTTATAACCCTAAGGGCAAATACAGTGCATTACTTAAGATTCTTGGAAATGAAAATTAATTAAATAGTTTGATAAAATAATACACATTTTATCTAATATAATACGTCGAACCAGAGAGCGATTGCGTTCTACAAAATTATATTTGAATAATTGTTATCTCTTGAAAATAGCACGTAATTCTAGCAGTTGTCACAGGAATTAATCTCGCAATTTTCTGTCGATGCTTCTATTTAAAACCAATTTGTTTGCTTGCGCGCAAACAATTTTTATATTTTTAAACGTTTTTATTAAATTTCACCTTGTCTGTTCGCTAGGAATCTAATTTAATAAAATTTTAATAAATCTTATAATTTGACCCATTTAATGACCAATAATCCGCTCTCGAATTTCGCAGAGAGATATATTCCTGATGACAGTACAAATAATCATTGATTTATCTTTCTCAGTTCAATTAATTATTTGAAAAATTATAAAAACTTTCGAAAAAAAAAAAAATTATAAACATTTTTGTATGCGACATCGTACATGCCGGTGACATCTGTCTAATCGTGTTGTTTTAAAAGCAACTTGCGTTCCGAATTTAAATAAAAATGGCATATACAGGGTGTTCCGGGGCCACTCAATCCGCTGTGAGGGATTATAAATGAGCTAAACATCAGATTTAATGACCTGAACTTAAATATATTCTGAAATATCAAAAAAGATGAATAAAAACTAACTAAACTAGTAACTTGATTGATAATAAAAATTCATTCGCTTCAATACAAGTCAAATAAAATGATTAACCCTCGCAAAACTAAACTATTTTCAGTTTCTGTAAGGTTTTCATAATTTTATTTGAGTATTGAAATGAATTTTTATTATTGATATAAGTTACTATAATGATAGGTCAACTTATCGCAATATTGAAATACTAAAAAAAGAATGCAAACTTTGTAATTACATATCTTCATAATTATTGATAACATTAAGTCATAGTTGCTTATAACCAAGGAAGGAATCCACCTTTAAAGTATTGTGAACTAGCTCCATTAGCCCTGTATAAGTGTTGAGGTTAGCCGCGCAACTATTGTGAACTCTTCAGCGCCATGTGTGCGCGTGCTGTCTGGAGGCAGATCGGTAGAGTCATTAGATTCCCCGCAGCAGGGCGGGCAGGGTACAGCAGAGCAGCCTGGCAGCGGGCCGAGCAGCGGCGGGAGGAGTCAGCTGCCGTTCCGGGGGACTCCTCCTCGAGGCACATGCGCAGACGCGACTCCTCTAAGCGGAGATTGGAAACGGTTAAGCGAAAGAGATTAATTTAGTTGTTTTTCAGCTAAGGAAGGTTAGATTTGATTACAAGATTAAATATGCCGAAGATAAAAGTAAAAATAAATCTTATACTAAATATTATATATCAAAAGTGAAAAATAAATTCAAGCAGCCACAGTACTATGATCGCAGTACATGCGCATGTCAAGGAATTCAAAAGCGTGGGGCGCTTTTCCTCCGCCCCCAACACCCGCTTGCAGCCTCACTCTGCGTGTAGCATTCTTCCTTCGTGGGAGCAAAAAGGAAAACCCGAAAAAAGGAAAAGGTAACAGGTACTCGCTTTGGAGATCGCAATCTCTATCGCGTTCTTATATTATTTCTGAAATGTTTATTTTTATCATATATAATGTTTAGTTAATTTTTATATGTATTCTAGACTAATATTACACTTTTTATTGCTTAAAAGTATATAAAACAGGACCAATGAGCATTTGTAATCCATTTGGTGTCGATTTTATATAGATTTTGTTACTCGCCGAGTCTTAAAGAATAAGTTTCCAAATTTTGAGTCCGATCGGTCAAACGGTACAGATTTGCATCGAAAATATGTCAGGGGAGGGGAAGGGGGATGGGGGAAGGGGAAGGGGAAGAGAATAGGGGGGAAATGTTGCCTGTGGTACTCGCCGGGTCCTAAACATAAGTATGCAAAATTTGAATCGAATCGGACAAACGGTGTGGATTTGTATAGAGAACGACAGACAGACAGACAGACATTGAGTTTTATAGGTATAGAAGTGGGTTATACAATTATTTTTATATTTCTTATAAATACAGCATTTGATAAACGCATTCAAAATTTTTATTAAAAAGTAAGTATCACATGTTTTTTTTAGTTTTCTCTTCAAATCCGATATATTATTTTCATCCTTCATATCACCTGGTAGTTTCATATATAATTTTATTCACTGTACTTAGAAGTTAGTGAACTTTTTTTTTCTGAAGGGTAATCTTATTTAAACTTTTCTAAGAAGGAAAAGCTAGTTTATGAAATTTGTGAAGTATTTTTCTGTTATAGGTAGTGATTCCCGTATCCGCCTGATTACGTTTTCAGTTTTGATTTAATTTTTCTAAAATTGGTTTTATCTTGAATTTTTTATTGAATTTCTTTATTTGCGTTTAATACTAGAAATTATGTTGCTTTATTCATTATATTAAATCCTTCTTTTCCTGGAGGAAATTTTATATATTCATTTATTTGACTTGTGTCATTTTACATTCATGACTTTATTATAGACCTCATTTTTTTTAAGCACCTTTAACATTCTCAATTTAAGTTTTAAAGTATATATTTTTTAATTGTTTAGTTCACTGCTTTATTTGTTTCCACATATTTTAAATTATGTTCTTTATACAGGGCGTATCATACTTTAAACTTAACAGTCTTAGCGCAACTACCGAAGGAAAATATACTCAATTTGTGAATTGGTTACGTTTGGGAATACTAAAATCAACATCCGTGGCTAATTTATTAGAATTCCCACATACGTGTTCTAAATCAGTAAAAACATACCTATAATTACTTTTTAATAATACGGCAGAGATATGGTCAGTCCCGCTTTCTTTGTTTCTGATACGAGTTGTTCATGGGAGATACTGTCAAGTACTTCCCACGAATCGATGAAGATACCTGTATAATTATTTGATTTGTTCAATTTATTTTGCATGATGGTGAATGTTTTGCGGTCGCGCCCTGTGTGCATATTCCCCCAGTGAACCCGAATGGGTTCTCATTTATTATAGAATTGACTTTGTGATTGAGTTTGGTCTCTTTTGACTGCTTATTATATATTATTGTTTACTTGACTGCTTATTCTATATTATATTATATTATTAATTAAGATTTTGATATGTTAGATTTTCTTTTCTTTCTGTTATTTAATTAGATTACACTACCTATACTTATGATTTTAAGTGGTTATCCCTCACCACACATAAGAATCATAATTCTTTTTGGTGAAGTATATATTGATTTGTAAACATTGTCAATGTATGATTGTAAAAAAATATTAATTGCTTTAAGTATGATTTTTAGCTAAATAAAACACATAATAGTACGTTTAATTATTTACAAAGTAACATAGTTGACGACTGTACTGGTTGGTTAATGCAATTATAATTACTTTGCGCTTACTCAGTTTATATGTTGTCCCTTGATTTTATTACGTATAAAGTGATGATTATGCAGTGTATTGATGGTGTTATACTAAGTAGCTGCTCTGTTAATATTTAATGCTTTTAGCTATCATATTTATGTAATTTTTTGTGTAGTACAAAAAGTTAAACCATAAAATCTATGAAAATATTGTCACATTAATGTCCGCATTATCGAACCATCGAGGACGGCCTTCAACAACCTTCGGGAAGCGCCTACAAACGTCCATAAATGAGCTTCTCCTAACCACTAGAATAATCCAAGAAGTACGAGAGTATCAGCATTCGGATATAAAAAAGAGAGTTGTCGTGTTGACAGTTGAAATCGGCCGCCAAGTACGAAGACGACGCCAGATGTAGCCAGTCGTGAGGTAATCGAAGCGATAAACAGGAGCGAATAATCACGCGAAGTACTTGCTGGTGAAATACTAAATATAACATTAATTGGCGCAATAAATAATACGTGCAAGAGCGGAATATTCTAGCAAATGATAACAGCGTTATCCAGCGATAATAAAGTGTTTGTTTGCAAGTGATATATTGCGGAGTAGTTTAATTAAAAGAGTAGCGTTAAGAATAATTGAAAAGTTAATTAATCATTAATTAATAAATCGCTAATTAATTTCCAATGTTTTCATTCATTCCTCCCTAGCCATGACGCGTGACAATCAATTATATGTTAAATTTTTTTGTCATATACAGGATGTACCAGAGCTAGCAGCAGAAACTTGGTGGGTAGATTCCTGACTATGTTATGAGTATAAAATGTTCAAGCAACCATGACCTAATATCAATATTTATGGAGATATGCAATATCAAAGTTTGCATTTTTTTTCAATATTTCTGACTTATTTTTTCCAAAAAGTTGAACTATCATTACGTTAACTTATATCGATTATGAGAAATTCATTCGCTTTAAGTCTTTACTTTAAGTCGAATAAAATGATAAAAACCTTCCAAAAATCTAAAAAAGTTTTTTTTTGAAGGTTTTATCATTTTATTTAAGTTGTATTGAAGCAAATGAATTTTTTTTATATAAGTTAATTTATATAAGTTACTGTAAGGATAGTTCAACGTTTTGCAAAAAATAAGTCAGAAGTATTGAAAAAAAGTGCAAACTTTGATATTGCATATCTCCGTATCTAGGCTCTAGGCCATGTTCGCTCGGACATTTTAGAATCATGACATAGGCAGGAATCTATCGGCCAAGTTTCTGCTGCTAGCTCTGGTACACCCTGTACAACTGTATATCGCACCTGTGCGAGAAAGATGAATATGTGGAAAAATGACGAAAATTGAGAAAAATCATCTCGGGAAAAGGAATATTGGTCGAGATTTACATCATTATGCATTTTTTTGTCACGAGTAATTTTTTTAGCCTATAGTACTTCACGCTCAGCCCACTGTGCGCGCGCCCTACTCGTCAGTTCCCGCGGAGGCAGTGTCGGGAGGGCTGGGCAGCCCGATTAGGGATCAACGTGTTTTTAAATAACTTGACGCACAACATTTCTCGCTATCGCTGAAACTAAAACCAGGCTCTATCTAAAACCTGCACATAACGTATTTTTTCATATATATTGTTTAATTAAAATTATACTTAAGTTATATTTTTGTTATTTATTTAATACTTTGTAAAGGTAATTTAACAAATTAATGTTATTTTCCACTATAGATTTTTTATAAATATACAGGGTTATTTGGAAAACATCAATAACCTCGCAGGACTATATTCCTGCCTTGATCATGAGTCGAAAATGTTCAAGCTATTATGACCTAATATCAATAGTTAAGGAGATATGCGACAGCAAAGCTTGCATTTTTTTTTCAATATTTCTGAGCTATCTTTTGTAAAACATTTGACTATCATTACAGTAACTTATATCCTACTTTCTTTTTTTTTTTCTTTCTTTCTTTCTTTTTCTTTATTCTTTTTCTTCTTTTCTTTCCCTTTAATACAAGTCAAATAAAAAAATAAAAACCTTCGAATTCCAATTGGAAAACATTCCGATTGGAATTTTTTCAGGGTTTTTATCATTTTATTTAACTTGTATTGAAACAAATGAGTTTTTCGTAATCGATTCGAGTAATGATAGTTCAACGTTTTACAAAAAATAAGTCAGAAATATTGAAAAAAACTACAAACTTTGATGTAGCATATCTCCATAACAATTGATATTAGGTCATAATAGCTTGAACATTTTCGACTCATAATCAAGGCAGGAATATCGTCCTGCGAGGTCATTAATGTTTTCCAAATAACCCTGTATATGCGTGTATCATGGAAGGCGTGTCGCATCAGTATACTGACTATTTTCAAATAATTATTATTATGTTATTTTATTTTAAATATACAAAGTACGTAAATCTATCAGAATATTCCCTTATATTTTAGTATATTAATTTTTGAAAGAAAAAAATTGAAATATGTTACAGGGGTATTCTTCTGTATGCTTTAATAATTCGAGTAAATCTCATGAAAACATTTAAAGAATATATTTGCACCGTACTGCAGTCGAAGACGACATCTATATACTGACATTTATGACGTGTGTTTAATTTATCATATGTAAAAAAATAATTCTATGAAAAGCAAATTTAAAAAATGATGACCAATTAAAGAAGCGTGAGAGAAGCCCTCCACGTCTCGCTAACGGCGTAGGTCCTGGGGACGCCACTGTTTCCGGGGTAAAATACAGAGCGAAAAAATTAGGGGGCCCATTTATGCCGCTTTTTTGGCAGAATTTAGGCCTCATAAAAGGTCCGATTTTAATGGCATACATTTGCTCATCCAAAGATGCATGTGAAAACAAATTATTAAGTAAATCTATCAGTGATTTTATTTTGCATAATTGGTTATGGTTGAGGTCATTTTAGGGTAAATGTGTCTTATTGTTTTAATGAAAAACGTTTATTTCTCAAAACTAAATTCCGCATGGCACCCGCCGAACTTGTGCGGTTGTTGAAGGAAAAACATTCATATTTGGTACAGATTTATCTTGCGACGTTGATCCACTTGTAGTCACAGAGCATCAGTAATATGCGGCTCATTGTAACCAACACCGTTAATGATAGGCGGATAAGAATTTTTTCATCTTCGACATCCGATTCAGCTTCTGGACCATCAAATCTGGTTCTGATAGTATCAATATCCGCATCGTTATCACCATCTTACTCCTCAAAACCGTCTTTAGAATCGTAATCATCTCTCATTTAACGATTTATGAAGTCTTCTACCTCAGCATCTTACTCTTTTTATTCATCTTATTATCTAAAAATGTTGTATGCATTCGAATTCACGTTTACTGCGAAGTGTAGTAATTTTACAACATAAGAAAAAAAAATTATGTAACTATATGAAATTATTTATTTTAAAAAATTTATAAATAAACATAAACATACCTTGATTCAAGCCACTGATATTTTTTATGGTACTGAAGTACTTAAAAGAGCCCCATAAATAAATGTCAAACAACGACGAATTGAAAATCCGCATGACATTAAATTATTAATTGATTTTAGTGATCACATTAGTGATATCTAACGGTCAAAGCAAAATGTTTTTGAATTCTCAATTTAGCAGTCTACTTGGCACAACAATTTATAAATTTATTTATGTTTCGATTCCAGACGATGATAAAAGTTGAAATCGTATGTAGCAGTTTTATCACACCGTACATTTAAGAATTAAAATAAAATAAAACACTTTAAAATCTAGGTACTAGCTGCATTATTGGCTTTATTGGAAAGATAATTTTATATCATAGATGTTTTAATATGATAAACGTACCACAATTTTCGTAATAAATTTGTAAAATTCGCAACGTTTTTCTGTCTTGAAATGGCAATCCAAACTTAGCACAAATCAGTCGTCTAAAAAAATGTTGCCAATTCAAAAAAAAACTCGGAAAAAGACATCCTTTATACGCATAAACATTTAGATACTAAAAAATAAATATTAAAATAATGTAAAAAAAATGATTTGTATATTAGCCCTCATGATAGAACCTGCAATGGGATCCGAAACGTCGACCAGTGAGGTCAAATATACACGGCAGAATATCCCAGAAAACTACACATAGAATATTCTGAACGGCCGTGATAACCTGAGAACATTTTTAATTATTATTTTCTCTGAGTACTTCTTAGTGTATTTATCACTTCTTTTTTAAATCTGTGAAAATTGATTTGTCTTGTCTATTGTGGTAAGTAATATAGTTCCAGTCCGTTGCAGTGGAGTTTCAGAAGTTTTTTGTAATTTCATATCTCTGTCTTTTATTTCGCCATTTACCAGTTTATGTATATGATTAAGGGTTTGGATTTTTTTCAAATCATTAATTGATGTTGATTTTTTGTGTTCTTTGGTAGATTTTTTCAGTCTTAGATCTGTTTTGTTTCCGATACCCCATGTATCATGTATCATGTTTCACTATTTTTGCTTCATACACCTTAATTTTAATATTCTTTGGTGAGTATTCTGTATTCAAATAATCATATTTTGCTTCTTTAAAATGTATGTTTCGACATTGGAACCGAATATCGCAAAAACTTTATTTTTAATCTCACATTGATAAGAAGAAGCGAAATTAAAAGCTTGGATTACGTGAGGTATCTGGGTAGGGCAGGCCACAGGGCCGGCTCGCTCGCTGCTTTTTTCCCGTCCATACAGTTTAGTGACGTATAGCCATCTCGTCAGCAACTAGAGTGCATATTAGTCTTTGGCCAGTAGCTTCATATTTAGATTTTAAAATATTTAAGGCTTGTCTGCTAAATCCGGGATCTGCAGAAGTATTTTCGTACCACTTCCCTATCACACGAGGAGGAGGAAACTTGCCTCACATATTTATATGCTGCCGGAGAATAATAATGGAGAGTTACCGCAAACTTCCTTAAAGCTAGTGATTTTTTTTTAAATAGAGCTGTGATTTATTTTTAAGAAACATTATGTCGCTTAGTTAAACTAATTAACCTTTAAGTTTAATCTCATTAAATTGATCTTCAGTGAAAAACTTTTATTTCTGAGGTTTTGTGTAATAGTTTTTAAAGTAGTGCACTTTTTTGAAAGGCTTTTATTTTTTCGGGTTAAATTACTGTTTTTCATTTGGAGTCTATTTTTCATGTTCTTTAGTCTATATTCTTGGATTGATTTGTTTTAAATTTTGAAGGTTTTTTCTAAGAAAAGCGCGGGGTTTCAAGTATTGAATTCATATCCAAAATATTAACTTAAATTCGTTGAGGTCGAAGCGCATACTCGTTCTTCCGTTTTCTGGAAATTAGGAAGTAAATAAACTTGTGAATTGGATAATGTTCCCTTAGTAGGTATTATGGTAATAAGAATTATAAGCAGAAAAAATCACAATAAATAGGTTATTATCATCTCAATATCCAACGAAGTTTCATTTTCTTCAAATACAAATCATTTGCCTGAAAATGTTTAGAGCATATATTTGAATAAGCTGAAAGCATCCAGTCATATTCTCTCCTTTAGATTTTGATGACTTTTATCAATTTTTCATGTAGCAAATCATTCTTAGTAAATCTAAAGGAGGGGTATCGAAAAAAGTACTTGTGTATAAAAAAAAATGTTACAGCTACTAGTTTTACTGCGAGCGTGAGTATCTATTACCTACACGGAAATTTTTTTATTAAGTACATCATTTATATTTTAATAAAACTTAAGTCTAAGATAGTGGAAAACAAAATTAATTCCCACTCACAAAAAGTACTGTAAGTAAGAAATATTTCAGCAATCGAATATCTGACGCAACGTACAATGTAAAATTGTTTATCTTATTTTTCGTACCAAAATAAATAAATATGCGCGATGCTTCCTTAGACGTAGGAAAAATAAAATCCAATAACTATCCATTCGCCCCCGTTTACCCCTTATTTCACAAACGCTCTGCGTGTACACAGAACAATCAGGTTATTTGAAGTTACGGTGACTAAAATAACATACTCATTCAGACAATACTGTACGATACTCTGTTCCTTTTTTCACGGAACTTTTTTCGGCGTAGCGTCGCGTCCGATCACAAAAAAGGTCCGTTCGATAACGAATGCAAGTAGGGCAATTACCCTACTTTTGAGTTGCCAAGATCTCACGCTTGTGACGTATCTACAGTTTATTATATCATTGCCCCCAAATGTGTCCTGGACTGACACAATGTCTTCCTCAGAACAGACAGCTTCTGTAACGAAACCCAACTTTCCAGTAGGGCCCCGCAGCTCCTGGCGCCGGCCCAGTCCAGATAAGAAACGCCAATAGATAACAAGGAGCGATCGGTCATCATTCACACTGGTGGGCTCCTGCGCCGCGGCCGC
>JADDOH010012319.1:0-94710 GCA_016648135.1 Agrypnia vestita
ACTAGACCAACAACAAAATAATAATTTTAAATAATAAATCGCTCACTTAAAAATACTATACATAAAGTTTAAATCGGTCATATATTTTAAATGGTGTAATGGTGAAATTTTCTTCAGGTAAGAAAAAGTTCCAAGTTCGAGTCTTGTTGCCATCTAAATAGCTTTTCGATAGAAAGAATTTTCTATACATATTTCTTATCGATCGTCTAGTTTTTTTAAATTTTCAATATATTCAAAATGTGTGTTTGACTAGCAAGTTTAAAGACACTGAAATTTTTTGTTGTTTACTGTGGATGAGCAATATTTTCCAGGGTTTTGATTATACAGTATAGTACCATGGGTAGGTAGGTACACGCTTAATTTATGACTGAATTCACATTGCATTATTAGAGTACATCAATATATCGAATCAACGTGTCTGGCTCATGCGCTCCAGTGGTCAGGATGCCAGCTTTGAAAACAAACTTCGAATACCGCTTGAGGCCATACAAGTTAGTTAAATTTACATAGACAAGCGGTTTGCTTAGTTTGAAAATAGTGAGAATATTGTCGTGTCGAGTTTACATGCCTTTTAGATAATGCGGACGGTACAAAGTATTTATTTGGGCTTTCTGAATTGAGGGGGTATGAATAGGGTCTGCAGGCCTCAAAAAAGGTGCAGATATTATTATTATTCTTCTTCTTCTTCTAGAGCAGCATCCGTCCAAAAGACCTTGGCTCTTATCATTTTGGTTCCAGCAGTCCTCTACAGTAGACTGTACAAACTATTGCTTCTGATTCTTCCAGGTTTCGAGATTTTGTGATGGATATGTAATTCCTTTGGACATCGCATAAAGTGCCTCAGGTATTGAAATTTTCGGAATTATATTATTTTATTAATTCAAATAAAATAAGACGATTAGGGACTCAGCACTCGGAGGATCATCACTCGTGGAGGTGATTTTGAATATTCTTCTATCGCTCAAATAATACGTTGTCGTCTTATAACTTTGCATGTGACCGGCCCATGCTTCTGTTACATAAAATCTACTCAATGAATATATATTTTATTCTATTATATATTTACTATCGAGGAAGTCGGCAATTAGATAACATTGAAAGATACAAATAAAATATTCATTGTAGAGCAAACGGACGTATTCGAGCTATCTGTTTATGGTCGCGACAATTGGACTAATTTGTTTGACAAGGCTAAATTGATAATAATTGAAAAATAAATCGAATTCCAGCCGCAATACAAATACACACCACAACCCATACATTCGCTGACCAGATTTTCTGGAGATGAAATCAATATATTTTTTTACGATTACGGAAGTTAAAAGCAATAACTGTAAAAAGGAACCGAAATCACGCATTTTATTACCACTCAGTCTCAAAAAATCAGATTATTACCGACGAAATATCCATGTATCAGGGGCGTGCAGGGAGAACAAGAAGCAAGACTTTTATTTAAACATATATTTGGAAAAAAAATCGAAATTAAATATTATGAAATATTAAAATCTTAATAATATGTCAATTATTGTGATAGGAATATTACGAGATATACCTTTATTTCGGTATCTTTTCAAAATATACGCTTAGGAAAAAGTCATGCATCTTGTTCTCACTGCACGCCCCTGCTATGTATAATACATAAAGGATATTTCAGCACATTTTTATTCCAAATGTAACTAAACACCACAGATTAGTGATTATTTTCTTTCTTTGCACATCTCGAAACACATAAAAAAAGTTAGGTTGAATGCTAGAAATACCCGTCACATGCTACACATTTCACAATATTTTAAATGCAACATGTCACTGACGGTATGAAGTAAGGAAATAATGTAATTGGTCATACAATGGAAACAGCGAAATATTACTTTTCATATCTTAAAATCATTACTGGTTCATGCACTTATTCTGAAGGGTCTCCTGAATGAACTAGTAAGTCTGGTCACTTGTATTAAGCCATGTATTTACTAGGGGACAAATCGCGAAACATTCCGCTCGGCATGTCGCATCAACATGTACGCTCATGTTTCGGGGACAATGACGCGGTCATTTGACGTGTACACACCGGGACTCGCATATCTTGTCGCGGAAATGTCATCCGGTGAGGTTATGTTGACAGCTGCGGTATCTCATTTGGCGAAAACGGGGTTCCGCGCAATTCGAAATGTTTTTTTGGGTCGCAATTTCAAATTAACGAGGTTTTACTGTAGTAAATTGAATATTATTAAAAACAAGGTCGTTTTTGCAAATAATTATTGTTTTCCAGACGTCGCGGAAATATATCGCCCTATGAGATTATGATGACAGCCGCGTATCTGTTTATGTTAATGAGTTTATCAAAAAGTAAGAGGAGAAAAAAGAGGAGAATGCGAAATTATTAACTGCAAAGAGGAAGAAGGACGGACATTCTATGCGATCTTCGATCGATACAGCTCGATGAGTTCGAGAACAATTTCGTTTCCCCGCATTGTCATCTTGACAGATACAGCGCATGCGTATTCACTTGTAAACATACCACGTGGTACTGACGCTCCGCGAATGTTGCAGTGAGTACGCTCGGGTACCGTGCGCATGGCAACGTTGCCACGCACGTAGAAATGCTGCGCTATGCCGACGCGTGCTTGCAACGTTGAGGGACAATTTGTCCCCTAGTGAATACATGGCTTTAGGGAGCGTCCATAAACTATGTGGTTCCATTTCTCCCTCCCTGATTGTAGCCCTGACGTGGCTTTTTGATTTGCCTTTCCCTCCTCATCCCTAGTGGTACGTAGTTTTTTCCTATTTATTCCAGAAGACACTTTGTGCTTCTTCTCTTACCAACCTCTGCTTACTTCTCTTACTTACGTAGTTTTTTCCTATTTATTCAAGAAGACACTTTGTGCTGTCTTCTCTTACCAAAACTATTTTTAAACTATTGGGTATAAAATGGTCAAGACATTTTCATAATTAATAAGAAAAAAAAATAGAATATATTTAAAATTATAAAAATTCTGACTCAAATGATGACACTAGCCACCCTTGCAAATTGCCAATGATTGGAAAAACATATTTCTCCTTTACGTTCCCTTTCAAATACAATAGGCATGATGACAGATTTTGAAAAAACATTGTATATTGTAGGTACCTACACGTCTACTATTACCGAAAATAACATTATTTCAGTAATAAACTAAGTTTCACGTAAATAATTGGATTTTCATTTACATATTTTTAATTTCGCGCAAAAACGCCCGCAGCTGTCACTTCGTCTACGTGACGTCAAGCCTCAGCAAACATTGCATTGTGTCTATGGCAACGGTTCAAAGATACGGTAACGGGTACTGAGGCGTGACGTCATTCGCTCTGACCGGTGTTTCAGTTAAAATGGCGGATTGCACAATTTTATACTTTTATTTAATTGCAAATCTTATTAATCTCATTGTGTCTATTAAAATTGGATCATTTTTTAGAATCCTTTAAAAATATTTTCTTCTCCAAAATCACTTATTCTTTAATTCTTTGATACTGTCATAATGCCTATTACGTCTTCTTCTTCTACAGTCGGCTAGGGGCGTATCAAGTTCACAGCCTGTTACCATTTATCTGCGACCTGCGCAGATTTAAGCCATGTATTCACTAGGGGACAAATTGTCCCTCAACAGCACGCGTGGCACAGAGCCTACGTGACGTTGCAACGTCGTGCACTGTTCCGCGACGGCGCGCACAACATAGCGCGGCATTTCTACGTGCCGTGGCAACGTTGCCATGCGCACTGTACCCGAGCGTACTCACTGCAACATTCCGCGGGGCGTCAGTACCACGTGGTATGTTTACAAGTGAATACGCATGCGCTGTATCTGTCAAGATGACAGTGTGGGGAAACGAAATTGTTCTTGAACTCATCGAGCTGTATCGATCGAAGATCGCATAGAATGTCCGTCCTTCTTTTTCTTTGCAGTAAAGAATTTCGCATTCTCCTCTTTTTTCTCCTCTTACGTTTCGATAAACTCATTAATATAAACAGATACGCAGTTGACATCATAACCTCCTAAGGCCACATTTCCGTGACGTGGAAAACAATAATTATTTGCAAAAAGGACCTTGTTTTTAATAATATTCAATTTACTACAGTACAACCTCGTTAATTTGAAATTGCGACCCAAAAAAACATTTCGAATTGCGCGGAACCCCGTTTTCGCCAAATGAGATACGGCAGCTGTCATCCATAACTTCATCAGATGACATTTCCGCGACAAGATATGCGAGTCCCGGTGTGTACACGTCAAATGATCGCGTCATTGTCCCCGAAACATGAGCGTAGATGTTGATGCGACATGCCGAGTGGAATGTTTCGCGATTTGTCCCCTAGTGCATACATGGCTTTACCGATAGCATATTCCGTACCGTTTTAATTGTGCCGAATAAATTAAAGAATTGCGTAACTCTCGGCTCTGACCCCCCTTCCCCCCACGTGGCCCGGCGAAGCACTCTTAACTAACACGCCCCTTTATCTGACCACGTAGTTCACGGACGCCTCCTTATAAAACCAATAGAATTACCTAAACGAATATCATTTACCATCATTTAGTGTCGTATATGACTAAATTGCTTCGCTGTGTTGAAATCAGGCGAAATATTGATAATATATTAAATCGTCCAACAGTAGTTACTGGTTAAGTGATTTATTATTTCGCGAAATGATTGCAGTTCAATAAAAGCCTGCGAATTGCAATAAACGCCGCGTTCGAAAGTTGCATTAATACGCGTAATTGCAAAATATTTCCAATCCATTCAGTTATAGAAATTGCAGTGACGTCAGCGCTAATGAATTAATTTGTCGGACAGTACGGATAGCGCGGTTCGCATTTCGGCCGAAGCGGCGCCCGCTTGAGCGGAACGGCTCGGAACCAGAAAACATTATTTAATTGGGGCAATAAAACCGGAAACGGCCGGAGCCGGCCCTGCCCGGCCGACACGCGTCGCGGCGATTTTATTAAGAATCAGAGTGCAGGGTGGTGCGGCGGCGACTGTTTTGGGAGTATTTTTTAAAAAGCTTTTACGGTAGCCACTTTAGGGTAGTCAATTTGATTTTATTCCATAAAGCATGTTTTTTGTTGCAATGAACTTTACTTAAAACGTTTAAGGGTATATTTACTTACTTACTTACTTACCATCACGCCGTTTCCCCGAGGGGGTAGGCAGAGAGGATAGAGCGCCATACTCTTCTGTCCTGACATACAACTTTCGCTTCGTCTACATTCGTACATCTTCGCATGCAAGGTCGACAGTTGTTCAGACTTCTAACAGGACCATCTTCCAGTATCTGGTTAATCTGGTCACGCCACGTCTTCCGCGGTCGCCCTCTCTTTCTGGCGCCGTCAACACTTGCATCATATATCTTTCTTACCATTCTTTCCTCATTCATTCGCTCAACGTGCCCAAACCACCTGAGTGACCCTATTTTTATTCTCTGTATTATGCTACGATCAGCTTTACATTCATTCCTAATATCTTCATTCTTTACTCTATCATACATGGATTTATCACACATACGTCTAAGGGACCTCATCTCCACTGCATTCAATCTACTTTCGTTCCTCTTCTGCCAGCTCCAGGCTTCACTTCCATACGTTAGTGTCGGTACCAGAACTCCATTATGTACCGCCAGTTTTGCCTCGGTAGACACATTTCTATTAGAAATTATTGCATTCAAAGCACCGTTCACCCTAATCCCGGCAGTCACTCTCCTCTCTATATCTTTCTCAACATTCCCTCTTCTATCGAACATACTTCCCAAGTACACAAACTCATCTACTTGTTCCAAACATTCATTGCCTACTAGGGTATATATCCATTTATTTGCACTATTAAATTGATTCTCATCATCATTACTCTTGGCACTACAATCCCTGGTGGGTCTTGGCCTCCTCAAGAGTCTTCCTCCACTCATCTCGATTTACTGCCAGCTTTCTCCAGTTCCGAAGCTCCAAGGCAGAGATATCTTTGAGGACGTTGTCAATCCATCTAAATTTTGGCCTTCCTAAGCTCCTTCGCCCTATTTGGCCTTGAGTTCAGCAGGGACTTTGGTGCTTGATGCTCGGACATTCTCTATATACGGCAAATAAATACTAGGAACTACGTGACACCATTATTTATTACTATTGTCATTGGTTTGCACCATCATATAAAATTGTAGGTACACTTCGTCCATTTTAACATGATGAATATTTTATAAAAGTAATAATTTAGAATAAATGAACGCGATCATGACCAATAAGAACCTGTCAAAGGAGGCAAGACTTGGGTACATAATGCGTTCTAGTACCAACTCTGATGTATGGAAGTGAAGCCTGGAATTGGTAAAAAAGGAATGAAAGTAGACTGAATGCGGTGGAAATGCGATCACTAAGGCGCTTGTGAGGAAAATCTTTGGTCGATAGAGTGAGGAATGAACAAATTAGAAGTGAATGCAATGCTGGCTGTAGTGTGGTAGATAGAATAAAGAAAGGAGTGCTGAGATGGTTTGGTCGTGCAGAACGTATGAGTGAGGAAAGGATGGTTAAGAAAATATATAGGGCGTGTGTTGAAGGTAACGCGAATAGAGGGCGTCCGCGAAAGACCTGGCATGGTCAGATTCGACAAGTAGAGCATGCATGAGAAGATGCATGAATGTAGCCGAAGCAAAAGTAGTAATACAAGATAGAGGAATATGGAGTTTTATTCTTTCTGCCTACCCCTGCGGGGAAATGGCGTGATGGTTAGTTAGTTATAATTAAAAATACGAGTATCAGTTTGTTTTCCAAACATGTGCTAATTTCTTCATCCAAAGTGTAGAAATATTAAAATAAACCAAATATTTCCGGTGTAATGATAGCAAAATTGACATTTAGCAATGTCAGCAAATTTTACGTGCGCTTAAATGAGCACGTCGTGCATTTTGTGCTGGGATAACAGAAAGCGATTTTGAAACGATGTGTTTATCCTGGGAATACGGAGCAAGTCAGGCAGTCATGTTTGATGAACGAGTTTCTATTGTACTGTAGAGCCGGTTATGAAGCCGACAAATTGAAAAAGATGAGTTGAATTCTTGAACGAAAAGTCATTTTTAATTATTAGCAAACAACGAAATCGATAATCAACACTGGAAAGAGTAGAGAAAATAGTCTACCTGGGATGCCGATGACGTGAAAACTTAGATTTGTTAACACGGCGTGACAAGACGTACGACACTTTCCACGACCAAAGACCGACTGACGACTAGGGATGGGTAAAAAATATCGATATATATATATTTTTTTAATATCGATATTTATCGTCGATATTTTTTTTCGCGATATATCAAATATCGATGTATTTCTTCGAGTATCAAATTAGTACGTTTTTCGAAAAGCCAAAAGCTACATTTTTGAAATTGATACTGTTTTCTTCGATATATTTCTTCCGGCGACCTTTTTTTTTGGTCACCGATATATTTTTCTTTTTTTACGATACATCGATATAGTTTTTCCGGTGACCTATTTTGTTGGTCACCAAAATTTTTTTACATTTTTGGAAAAATTAATATTGATATTTCGATATATTTTTCTCGAAATCTTTCGATTTACCGATATTAATTTTTTTTCACCTACCCATCCCTACTGACGACCACAATAAACCCGCAGAAGCGAAATTTTGTGGAAATTACTGGGAACCACAGTCGATACCGAATGATTTAAATTGTAATTCAGAAAATTAAATACATTTTTTATAAAATCGTCGATTGGATTAACAGGTATTTTAATAAATTTTAAATAATTTATTGTCGACGTGTACATTAAATTTCTTCAAAGCAACAAAAACCGCCACCTTTTCAATTTTTAAAACTATAAATTCTCGAATCTTACAAATTGCATATAGATTTCGTTTTCGGTTTATTTATATATTAACAACGAACGAACCACATTCTCAAAAATGTTAAAATAAAAATTTCACAAGAAAATTAGATTTACTCAGTACAACTGAATATAATCTACCAGGAGCGCATACGTTACGCCGGTTAGAGTGAGTAAACTTATAAAAATAAATTTTGAATCCAACGCTCGGGCTGGAGATTGTACGGCGATATCGATGGTAGGCACCAAATTACATATAGATTTCGTTTTCGGTTTATATATTTTAACAATAAACACATTCTCAAAAATGTTAAAATAAATTTGACAAGAAAATTAGGTTTACAACTGAATATTATCTACCAGGAGCGCATACGTTACGCCGGTTAGAGTGAGTAAACTAATAAAAATAAATTTTGAATCCAACGCTCGGGTTGGAGAAGCACGGCGATATCGCACGTAGGCACCAACCAATCACGTCATTACTTTTCTATTCAAGGCCAATCAACATCACACAGGTAGAAGGTAGGTATCCACAATGTTAAAAGTATTATGTATTTATAAATTGGTTAAATGACTCGACGTTATTTGATTTAACCTCATATTGCCTGTTCTCCGTGAACAGAATATTAATTTATCGTTTATTTATATGAACCGTGTACGTGCGGACATTTTGCCACGGATATATATTTACTTCTTCCTAAGTTAATCGAACTTCTTAAGTCTCTCGCAAAATGGCTGCGCCCAAACATGTATCGTCTGACCGGTACTTGAAAAGTTATATTAAAAGGGTAATATAATGATTATAAAATATAGTGATTGTAAAATAATACATATTAATGATATTAACTGATATTTCAAATCATATACTTAGTGCCTTATTAATTGATCCAGGGTAAATATGTACTTAATACAAGATTGATGCACATCACGCGATATACTTCGGTGACCTTGGAATCCACGAGCTCTACACTTGCGCGGTGATTATATATCTTATATAACTTGTTAACTTATAACATTACTTTTAATTTTATATTAATCGTTTTAACGCTTACCTAAGAAGGCCGGGTTAAAATGGCGGGTTGTAACTTTATCTGCCGTTTTTACTATAGTATATATTGTACTTTACATAATTTTGTGAATGATTCTTACAACCACTAGACAGGTGACTACTGTAAACGCATAAGTTTAATGAAATACGTAATAAATAATATAATTAATAAAATCAATATTGGACATTAGGTATTAAATTCAGGCGATACATGGAGAAAAGCATAATCTAGTATATATGTATGAGTAAGAAATTTACTTATTAATTTATTTACTGTGACACTAATTTTATGTATATATATATATATCTATATAAATATATATATATATGGTATTATAACTTCCCAACGTGCGACAGAAACTCAAGTCTTACAGGTTTCAAAAAGTGAATTTCCCGATAATGAGCGAAACTAAAGAAGTTATTTTAAATTCACAAGCAAAAACTATCTTTCAAAGAAAACTTAGAATTATTTAGGCAATCTTTAATTGTTCTTAACGTTGATAGCTGAAAAATAAATAAACAAAAAATCAAACGATAAATAAATGTAAGAAAAAGAGAAAACATCAACGTGATCGAACCCAAAACATCTGGAATATTTAACCACTGCGCTATGGTTTCGAATGAAAGCAAGAAAATAAATATGCATCCAACATCAAAAATACACAGACAAAAAATAAACAAACAAAGAACCCGTCCAGAGATAAAATTGGATTGGATGCGAATCGGAATTGATGAATACGATTATACATCCGATCGGAAACTTCCCTCCAATCCGTCCAACGTCCCTCGACCCTGTTTCGGCATTACACCCGCAACGCAAGCGGGCATTTAGCGCTATATTCGCTCGCCCCGTTTGAGATCGCGCGAAGCGTTCTGGCTGTGAAGATGACCGTTTTTGTTGGGGATTTTTTCGAAATATTTAGCGGGAATTTTCGCATCCCTCAGGAGTATGAGGACGAGGGGCTTTTGCTTGTTTATATTCGGAAAAATAATCCTTACAAAGGTTATTAATACAATTGTGAAAAAAAATCAAATTTTCGGATTAAAATGGATTAGTCGAGCGCTTGGGCCATATGCAAAAACGGGGCTGAGGGGACACGCTTGAAACTTTTCACTCAAGGTTCGTAGAATTAAGCCTTAAACTAGGATGACTGACTCGACCAGTCGGTCAGCCTGCTCTTACAAACATAAATGACTCGGTGCTGATTTCGTACAGTCCTTCACGACTGATTTTACCCATACGTAACAAATTTCTTCCGTGGACAAGGGACATTAAAGTTTTTGTAAGCGTTTTCCCAAGCATTAATCAGTCAATGTACTAGAATAAAAACTACTAAGTAGTAGTAGTTTTTATTGCTATGTTAGGTTGATAAAATACAGCAAATATCATTCAAAGCTATTTTCATTATTTGAATGTGACATGGACATGTTGATAAAATACAGCAAATATCATTCAAAGCTATTTTCATTATTTGAATGTGACATGGACATGTTGATAAAATACAGCAAATATCATTCAAAGCTATTTTCATTATTTGAATGTGACATGGACATGTTGATAAAATACAGCAAATATCATTCAAAGCTATTTTCATTATTTGAATGTGACATGGACATAAGTTTTAATTAAGTACTTACTTTAAGCTCTACACACATACACAATTAAACATACAAAACATAAAAAAACGCTGATCAATCCCGATAATCTCGTCCGATTTTTCGGTTCGGGATTGATCTCGTAAAATGCCTCGAGATCTCGCGGGATCCCGTCCCGATCTCGCGGGATCGGGATTGCATTCCCTAGTCGGGACAATGGGGCCAAATTTTGGATGGCAGCCGTGCGGCCCGGCTCTGCTTTGTAACGCTGGGTTGCACCGTTGCCTTTAGCATTAATTAATGCTAACCTGGCGGCGAATGAGTAGGACCGATATATGAGCTTTTGCTTATATAAATAACGGTCTTGGGTAAGCGGTGGGTCTGCCCTCATTGTCGTGTTGGCACGTAAGAATGGTTTGAAGAAAGAAAGTAAGAAATTAGCTTCGTGCACATTCGTTTTTTTTTAATTTAAAATATAATAGAAACCTTAAAGGTTTATGGATGATATTTTTACATGATTCAATACAGGAATATAATAATAATATAATTTAGATATTAGATACAAAGTCATTTTTTATAGTTGGCCGAGTTTTAGCATTTTTGTCACATTTGTTTTGAATTTGTCATTGGTCAGTTTTTTGGTCCGTTGTGGCAGTTCGTTGTATAGTTTTAATGCGTTGCAAATTAGACGGGATTGTCCTGTTTTTGTTTAGGCGTATGTTACGTGATAGTTTTGAGCCATTCTAGTGTTTTTGTGTATTTTGTGTAATTTTATGTCTTCGTCTTGTATTTCGCCAATTGCTGGTCTGTGAATGATTTTAAGTGTTTCGATTTTTGTAATGCTTTCTTCGATGTTTAATTGTTGTGTTATACGGTATACAGTTTCATTTGATGTCCGGTATTTCAGATCATCTTGCTACGCACGCCATTCAACTGTTGATGCTACTTGCAGGATGTATTCCGACATCTGGTTTATGAGGGACATCGCGGACGTCTTTCATTTCACTAGCTCGTACATATTTCTTACTACCCTGTTGTCGTTCATCCGTTCTACACAACCAGACCCACCAATCGTGTCACGCCACGAAACAGCCGGAAGACATGTGTGAATAATAATTGAGATAAACAGCCAAGATCCTGGAGCAGCTCGAGCGATTATAATGACTTCATCACATCATATTTTAGAATCTAAGTCTTCCCAACGACGATTAAGATTTTTAACTGGATTACACTTTCATCAGAGGCGGAGACGAAGCATGCTTCGCGAAAATTACGAGTCTTACTTTTAATTATTTCTTCTTCTTTTTCTTTCCGCCCCCGTCCCGCGAGGGTGGAGGTTGCGCCGCCTCGATGAGGGTGTATATTATAACAGCAAAGATTAAAATGAAATAATGATAGCAATTACTGTCAGTAAACGAGTTCATTGTTCGCTCATTTGAAAATGTTAATTACTATTGAAATTTATAGGGGTGGTATTTATGTAGGCCGGCGCCGCTCAAGTGCACGGGACGGGTGTAGTTATTATAATTTTCAGAGTTAAATAGCCGCCCTTATTAGCCCACGGTGTGAATGTGTGTCTGGGTGCACATCGTAATGGGACAATTAAATAGAATGAGAAATAAAAAGTCCATTTTAGAATTATCTACGTTGACCACATTTTATCACTTCATCAGATTTGACAAGACAAACATCTTAACAACAGAACCGAACCTTATACCCAGATTAGTGAGGAAGTCCATTGAAATATACAAACATCCCAATTTCCATAGAGATGACAGTTACAAACTACCAAGTATTTGGCGCCCTGTTCTTACGACATTGATTCAACCCTTGAGAGACGTCGCAGTAAAGTCCGCCGACGTAACTAGTACATATTGCACACTGGCGACCTCTATTGTAGAAGTGAACACTCCACAACAAAGTGCATATTATTTACGCCCTCGAAAGTAGTAATCAGTCCGCCCTCTACCTCCGCGGGTAAAGGTCGACCTCCTGATGACGTTGAATAAGAATTCAACGAAACGTCGAGAATCGTCTCTCGGAAAAACATACGGTACCTATAAAATATTCGCAACCAGTTACAGTTAAATATGTCTAACGACCGTAATAAGAACCTTAACTCTTTAATCTCATTTTACGAAATTTAAATAAATAAATAAATAATTAACTTAGTTTATCACCACTCAATTTTTGGTAAAAACCAATCGGTTTCGGAAACAACGTTCCTTCGTCAGGGTATACTTATTACTAATTAAACTTTACAAATTATGACCAATCATACCTCGGTGTCAAAAATATATATTGATATATCGATATCTTTTATCCATCCCTAATCACTTGTCGCGGAAATGTCGCCCGATGAGGTTATGATGACAGCTGCGTATCTATTTATTATAACGAGTTTATCGAAACGCAAGACGAGAAAAAGGTGGTGGATGCGAAATTATTTACTGCAAAGAGAAAGAAGGACGGGTGGAAAGGAGGATGCGACCTTCGAATGTCTGACGGAGCTTTTGTCAATTTCACCCGAATGACAACAACTGATTTTGAAAATTTATTACAAATAATCGGGCCTTCCGTAGCCAAGCAAGACACAATACTACGGAACGCTGTTGGCCCTCACATCAGATTTGCAATTACAGCTACAGCGCATGCGCACTCACTTGTGAACATACCACGTGGTACTGACGCGCGGCGCGATGTCGCGGCGAGCTCGCTCGGGGACAGTGCGCGACGTTGCAACGTCACGTAGACTCTATGCCGCGCGTGATGTCGAGGGACAATTTGTCCCCTAGTGAATACATGGCTTTGTCGGCGGCGAACGCCGATGGCCCGTCCGGTGGAGCGCGCGGGCCGACCACGTGGCGGCCACCACGTGGAGGGCGGACCGGGCCGGCGAGACGCGGTCTCGGCGCCGCGCGACTTGCGCTCGGACGCCATTAATTGCCAGCCGGCTGACCGCGAGACGTAAACGAGCCGAGGTGCGTTCGGCCGCACGCGCCGCGGGAGTTGTGGGCGGAATCCGTATTTTGATTGCGCGCTAAAAACGCGTCGAGCATAGACGCACCAGTGTAAGGCCGGCCGCACTTTGGATACGAATTATTACGTACGTATTCGTACGACTACTTTCGTACGTATCGGAGCGCGCACATTGATTGCGTCTTGCGTTGTCGCGATCAGTTACTTTGCGCATTTCTCCAATGACGTTTGTGCCAAATGAATAATCTGTATCTTATGGAAAACTTTATTATGTCAGACTTAAATAATGACAAATTTCACGACTATCTATCTAATAGATTCACAAATGCCGGGGAGAATCGAAGTGCAACGAGAGCTCGTAACATCGGAGAAATATTTAAAAGTTTTTTGTTCGAAGTACCTACCTACATAATTATACCTCACCTTCGTTAAACCAAATTATTTAACTTACAGGTATTTTTTAGTTCTTTAGAAATCTCTATCCTATCTAGAAATAATAGAGAATCCTCCGCCATGATCTGCGCTGATAGTCACGTAGTTGAATCACTTTGGTCCCACAAACATTCGTGGTCATGTGTCAAATTGACAAAATTTTAAATATCCGTCGTACGAAATCGCAAGAATTTCCGAACAAATCCGGATCGTGTCGGACGTCGCATCTATACTTGCGTACACGCACTACTAAATCGTGTACGGTGTGCGATGTTCAGTACTACTTGGAAGGTCAGGAATGTACTTGCGTATTCGTACGTATACGTACTACTCAATTTCGTATGAAAACGCATCCAATGTGCGGCGGGCGTTGGTTGGCGTGCGAAGGAGGGCGTCCCTGTCGCGTAGCAGAAATTGCCAGGGTGTAAATTGATCAGGGTTCGAAAAAATCGGATTTTTATAAGAATAAAAAAATCGGATTTTTTAAAATATATCCGATATATTTCGAAAATTGGATATATATCCAAACTTTTTTTTCTCCTTTTTTGCATACGTCGAACGATACAAATTGATAATTAGGAAATTATTATTTTTATTTAGTGTATGAATTATTATTTATTAAATAAATGAATTGCATACTGCAAAAAAGCTTATATATACATCTATTATATATAAGCCATAAAGGTTGATCTTTCTAATGTAGTGTTATGGGTGTTTGTTTATTAGGGTTTTTGTAATTTACTTGTTAATTATTTATTACTCCCTTTATATTAACTCGTGGCGACGATTAAGAAGATCTATCAAATTTTCGTTAAAAAAATAATAACTATAGTATGATTTCGGATTTTTAGAAATTTTATTGGTTTTTTCAAATTGGAATCATTACAAAAGTTTGATTACTAGCAACGGCGGCCCGATAACGTCGCAGAATATTTTCTAAATTTGAATTACTCCGTCGGTATACATAATAGGTACCTCACTACGAATGTCGAAAATCTAAATTGACTGACAAATGTTTTTAGAATTTAATCTTCAAAGCATGAAGTGTCTTATCAAAGCTCAAAACATCTGACATTTTAGAAATATATTAAATTACTGTAGGTTTAGTGTTGTGTTATATGTTTTAATTCGTCTTTAATTGTTGTTATATTTTACAAAGAAAGGGAATATAATAAAAACTTTTTTATATACGTATATTATAGAGTACTCTGATATGCAAGGATTCTTGCTCCTCGTAGGAGTACGCGAAGAATACACATTCAGTAAAATATTTAAATTTGCGCGGGAATCGTATTAAATTCTCTACACTACAATACCCTACTACAGCTTTAAAATTAAATAAATACACAATTTCAAATTGCTTTTAATAATACCATAATACCAAAACAATTTAATAAAACGTTTGCAATATACATTATATTATTTTTGAAACGGCGTCATTATTTTTTATCGTTCCATACTGCGGAAGCTTTAACAAATGAAACGTAATATGGTAAATAAATGGAAAATCAATATAATGACATGTCCATAAAGAGCGTTATTATATTTTATACGCTCCGATGTTTTCCTGCTTTGAATGCAATGCGGAAAAATGAATAAGCGAAAAAAGTCATTGTGGCGACACAATGTTGCCGCGGCATTAAAATTTATAAAAACACAACGGGGGCAAAGGATGATATTTTACAACAAAAAAAAAACAAGCTAGCCTACTGTAGTACTGTACTGAACTGTACTGTAGTAGCCATACTGTAGTAGTCGCGTACGATGTGTTGTAACATTTGACATCTCACTATTAAAAATATCAAAGCTAAATATGGAAATTTTTATTCGAATAATTATTTATTACTACTCACTTGCATTTTTTATCAATGATCTGCACTTATTTCAGACACTTGTTATGAAAAATTATATATTAATTAGTAAATACGTGTAAAGAAAATGTATGTGCATTTTTTAAATATTGTATTTTGCCGCAGTGCGAGCTAGCATTAAACATTTTGGCGATGTCGATAAAACAGTGTACTATTTATTATATTTAAGAATTAGGCCATTAGAAAAATATTCAATCCGGATTGCTTTAAAAATGGAATAAAAACATTAATCAATTAAAAAGAGACAACATATAAGGAAATAGCCGTGGCGAAATTGGATAACGCGCCATCCCCGGATATACAATGGAGGTCCGTTGTTTCGAATCTCGGTAGCAGTTAAAATATTTTTTCGTTAATTTGATTTTTCTGTATGTCTATTCAAATTGATTAATAAAAATTTGTTTAAAATTCACAGAGCTTCGTTCTGAAATTGCAACTTCACAATAATAAAGCGTTTTCTTTAATATCATATACATTTATGATTACAGTACAAACCTCTAGGCAAATGGGTTGGTACCATCTAACTCTATCACCGCGCGCGCTCATTGGTCAAATGAAATAGCGCGCGCTTCCCGGGTGTCTAGTTTCCTGTTAAGCATTTCCGTCCATTTTCACGAAATCATTCCCACAGATTGCAGGAAAGCGAGAGGAAAGATGTTGCACGTCAAAAATGATTTGGTATTTGGCAAGTCAGGGGGGGGGTTAACACTTGAATGATATATTTTTTACAAATAGAGTTAAATTCAATGCTCAATTTCAGGAGTGTTTTTGTTGAGGGTTTTGCAGCAAAGTATGTAAAACACTTCATTCCGATATAGCAGTTAGTGTGCAGTATAGATAAAGTAATCAAATATAAGTAAAAATATCAGTGTACATATAAAAAAAAAATAAACAATATAGAATCAGTAAAATAATTGTGAAAATCAATGTTGAGTAAAACGCAATCGGTAGAGCATCACTATTGTAAAAATGCGGCTGACATTTCGGTCACGCGCACCTACTCGAAAACTTCGGGCGACAGCTGAAGCTAATAATTGACCTATATTGATATTGGATTAGGTCAGATTAGTTCGATCGCATTCTTATAGTGCTTGTGATAATAGGATTGTAGTTAATTTACTATCGCATTGCTTTCTCTTCTTCTTCTTATCTTATTCTTCATCCATCATATTCTTATATCCTGACATATATACATCTGTCAATTAATGTTCCATATTCAACTTTTCATACACGTTGAAACCTTGTAGATGTAGATGTTATCTGACGACAGTGTATTTTGCCACTATATGTTAATTGGTTAAAGCGGTCTAAATATAAAGATTTAGGTTTGATTCCCAGTGGCGGCAGACGGTGGTATATTTTTTCCGTGCATCATTCTAAGTGATTCATCTATTTTTTTTTTGGATATATTTCATGCCGTCTTCTCATTTTGCATCTGTCACACAACACCAAATCACCTTAGTGACCCATTATTATTATTATTTTGGTCCCTCACTAAGCTTAGTTTTAGTTCGCTGCTATTTTTTTTTCCATTATTTACGCCTCATTCAATTCAATTCCTTCATTTAAATCGCCTGAATGACGTCTTTTCCAGTTCTTTACGAAAAAGCAAAAAAAAAAAATCTCGTCATAAAATATTAAACACGTATTTTTATTTTCTAAAGGGTCACAATTTTTGTATTCACTCACTTCCGACAATTTTGCATATTATATGATAACGACACTAAAGAGTATTGGAGATATACCTACCCAATAAAATATTAAAACATAATGATTTTGTTACACGGCGTCTTGTTAAAATGATCAAATAAATCATTTTTTGACTTCAATTTAAATAATCTATTAATTTATGTATTTATCAAGTACTTGGATAAAATTAGTATTTTGATGGCAGAACATATTATGGAATGTAGATATCAAAGCACTTACAAAAAATTTATTATTTAAAATTATTTAAAAACTCTCCAACACTATCATACTGGCCACATTTTTTATTTTTTTTTTAAATAGAGATGTGAACACGGAATTTGTGTCACATCAATATTCTTACTATTTTCAAATTAAGCTAAACGCTTGTGATGTGAAAATAGGACTAACTTGCTTGTCTGGAGTGAGATTCGAACCTGCGGCCTTTGGATCACGAGGCGAGAGTCCTAACCACAAGACCAACAAGCTACTCTTTATTAATAACAACATAAAAGTTAGTTATATTTTAAAAATTGTATGGAACGTGTCCAAGTAATAAAAATATAACGAACTAACTTACGTAGGCAGGGAGAATGAAGCGCCACTCTTCAGCTCTCGCCTCGTCCACATTCATACATCACACACAAGCTCGTTCATTGTTGAGGTTTCCAATACGACCGTACTCCAGTATCTGATTAACCTGATCATGCCAAGTCTTCCGCGGTCGCTGTCCATTTCCGGCGCCGTCTATACTAAGTAATATAATCTTTCTTACCATTCTCTCCTCATCCGCTCAATGTGACCAATATGCCCGTGCGACACATTTTTAAATCGATACAACATATTCATTTCTTATCTGTACGTTCTTTACATGATCTCATTTCAATTTCACTTCAATACATCAGTGTTGGTACCAGAATTCCATTCTGTGCCAGTCCTGACACGGTCAACAAGCTTTCATTAGAAATTATTGCATATGAAATTACAATATAGGTATATATAATTAATTAAATTGATAAAAGCACTCCTAATATTATGGTTATCATAAATATAATTAATTTTAAAATGAACATTGGGTTTAATTGCAAAAAGCCCTACCTATATTCAAACCAATGAGAGCAAACTGTTGTAGTACAATTCAGAATATTTTGAGTTTGTTCAAATCTTTCAGAACAGTGCTGGATTTATGTCACAGAGATATTATTAATCAATTAATGTATATATATTTCCTGGCGTATCCTAGTGTAATGCAAGTATTCGGATGAATTTCATTACACACAATAAAGTATATTTCTCTCAAAATTCCGTAAAAAATCAATGTAGATTTTCTCATTAGCGACATCTGTGGGGATTTAGGGGAATGAAAATGGCTTTGTACAGGCCGCATGGAAAGGCGCTTACAACTCATACATGAAAGCTTTCCACGCAATTTGAACATATATACAACTTCCAAAAAATGAATAAGCATGGTATATTCTATCATGGGTGGAAATGGCGAATGTTACAATTGTGTAAAGTGATCACTTAAGCCAACCATAAAAAGATAGGTCATAAGTCCTATGTACACCCAAATGACTTCTATACCTACTTTCCCATAATTAATACAGTTTCGTCTCTGTGAGATATCTATAATATACATTAATTGTTGTAGTACAGTACACTAGACAATATTAGACAATAGACAATATACAGGCAATGGTAGCATTGTAGAATAATTTACTTTTGGCGGGCTAAAATTATTATAAAATTTGCTGTATTAAACTAATCAACTAAAATATATATAGAATAGATACTTGGCGCGCGCACACCTTATCAAAGCATAGGTCTCAGGTTGGATACGCAAAACTAAGTTGATTCATTTTAACAAATGAAACGCCCAGATATCAATATTTTTACACAACTAGTCAAGTATCAGAGCGCCAGAGTTATATAATTAGTTAAAAATTAATTTTATTACTAGTTTTAATCTACTTATATTCATTAATTACACCTACATGTTTCGGAAAAACCCATCCATCGTCAGGGTATTTTATAAATATAAAAATATTAAAAATAATGACGTCTTTTGTTTTTTAGTTTTCTAAATTATTTAAAAAATATATTTTTAAATATTATTGTTGAAGTTCATGATTACACAATTTTTTTTAGAATTGGTCTAGATTTAATAATCAACTAAATTTAACTATTAGTCCAATTTTAAAAATTTCGACTAAGCAGGAATATAGCGAGGTTATTGATGTTTTCCAAATAACCCTGTATATACGTATGTGTGATTTTTCGTATAAGCGTACAGTGCCGCATATCACATAAAAATTAGAATATTTTTTATTTTTTTATTTTAATAAAGGTTAAGTAATTAATTAAATTTTACTGTATTTTGTGCGTCATAATGGCTCGACGAACGGGGTTAAAAGGTGGGCATTATTAAACATATAAAATATGTTTATAAAAAAATCTAAGCTCGGGCAGAGGAGCACCGCGGCGTGACGAGTGCGCTCAGAGCGGTAATTAGCATCAGCGGATGTAATTAAAAAATGGCGGCGGCGGAACAATATCAGGAGGCGGGGGTCATCGACCCCCGACACCGAATGTTTCGTATTTTGAAATTAAAATTATTTCGGTCCCCGCCGCGGGATGCTGCGCCCGCGGCCAGATGCGCCCCAGTGCCAGGTACGCCGCTGAAGTCCGGGCGACCAACCGCCGCCGGAAACGGGACTACAATTTTTTAGATAATAAAAAAAATACATTTCTTCTCGTAGGTTCAAATCAGGGTTCGCAAAAATCCGATATTTATAATAAATATCAAAAAATATATGGCACATATCCGATATAATATATCGACGACAAGAAAAGTAAGCAATTTTCATTCTTTAAGTAGTTTACACTATCGAAATGGTAAAATAAAAAAATATGACTTAAGATTGTTATTACGGTCGTTGGACATATTTAATATCCGCAACCAGTTACAGTTAAATAAACTATGAACTTGGACAAGGGAATCCCCAATTTTTATTACCTCGTGTAAACTAAACTTAATGATACGGATATTAGGGTTGAATTTCAATAAAAAGCTAGCCGTACACAAGTTAAAGATGGGTCCCCCAACTTCCGATAAGATTGCCATTTCGGTAAAATAATCTCAATTGTAGTTTTTTGGTTAGTCTTGCCAGTAGTAGTAGTCTGCTCAATTTCTAGTTCAGTAGACAGTAAAAAATATCAATTGATATATATCCGCATAAATATCAAATGATATACATCGTGATTCGTGATATATATCCGCAGATATATTTATATCAGCGAACCTGGTTTTACACAAACTTATAAGTAAGCTCGCTAATCATCTGGTTAGAGTTTTCTGGATGTGTGTGACCTTTCTGGCCGACGTCGACGTTTAGGACAACGCCAGAAAGCTCATATAAACACGGCAGAATATCCCAGAAAACTCTTATCAGAAGATTCTGAATGGCCATGATAGTCTGAGAATATTTTAAAGCTTGTTAATGACCAAAAAAGGCAGGGATATTGAATTATACAATTATGAAAACTATTAACATTATCCAAGAACGACTCAAAACTACCACTTCATTCCTGTTAAATAATAAATAGGACAGTCACAACTCAATTTGCCTTACTGTAACAGATAAGGCAACTCAACCAACGAAGTAATAAACACATATAATACAGAGTGAAGATCTCAATTACAAAACAGAAATATTTTTCTGTGGTAGTAAAAATTTTGGAACGTTAAAACATATACAGCTAATTAAGATGTTTTAGGTTAATGAAAATGTTTTCAGCAAGCAGCGTCATTTCTATCACGAGATGCGAAACTTTTAAATTTCATTAAACTGTCAAAAATAAGACGTTATTTGTTCCATATCGTTGTATACATGTTTTTTAATAAGAAAAAGTAATTAAATTACGGATTGTTTTTAAAAGAACACTTGAAAAAAATTAACGGATCGAAAAATGATTTACTACAACTTGATTTCTTTCTACCATAGACTATCAAAATAAATGTGATATGAACTCACGTAAATTCCTTTTAAGACATTTAAGAATAAATTAAATACTATGTTTTAAACCACTTTATTGGTATATATTTGTCAACTAGTTTCGGTTGGACTCAACCTTCTTCAGGACAATTAAAATATGGACTGTCTATATTATAATTCTCCTATTCTATATTATATTATACCTATTCAATATTATACCTACTCTATATTATACCTATTCTATATTATAGTCTATATTATAATTGTCCTGAAGAAGGTTGAGTCCAACCGAAACTAGTTGACAAATATATAGCAATAAAGTGGTTTAAAACGTAGCATTTAATTTATTCTTAAATGTCTTATAATGTCAAGCCACAAAGTATTTTCTTGCTTTGAAAAGTAAATTCCTTTTCCCCAGAATTTGACACTATATCTGGTGCCAATACGTAAACCTTGTTTAAAAAATTCTACGACCTGTGAATATTTAAAAAAAAAACGAAATTCATATACAGTAATAAATGCAGTATAGTAGCTATGTACAAATACTCAAATCACAGGTAAATGAAGTAAAGTAGCTATGTACAAAAAGTATAAATTTCTTAAAAAATGTTTTGTTTTGGTCCGGCCGCGTGGTTGCCCCAGCGCTGACCCTGGGCGAGCCCAGTAACAGGTGGCCCGGGAGAGCAGGAAGGGGAGGGTCCCAGCATCCTTTTTTCATCTTTTAGGTTTAGGGCCATCGCGGTCGTGTTATTATTAACCCGACCCTACTTGGGTTTTCTTTCCACACTTTTTTGTATTACGTAACTTGACAATGAACCGCGTGTTCAAATATTATGTAAATCGCATCGTACCCTAACCGGCTCATAATGTGTCAAAACAATTGCGTTAATATTTATAATATATAAGATTTTAATTATATCAAATTAGGAGCGAATATCTACATAGTTTCCTGTATTTTATTTACTTCCTGCGTGGCAAATCTTTAACGCCGGCCGCACAATGGATGCGTTTTCGTACGAAATTGAGTAGTACGTATGCGTACGAATACGCAAGTACATTCCTGACCTTCCAAGTATTATTGAACATCGCACACTGCACACGATTTAGTAGTGCGTGTACACGACGTCCGACACGATCCGGATTTGTTCGGAAATTTTTGCGATTTCGTACGACGGATATTGAAAATTTTGTCAATTTGACACACGATCACAAATGTTTGTGGGACCAAAGTGATTCAACTATGTGACCATCAGCGCAGATCATGGCGGGGGATTCTCTATTATTTCTAGATAGGATAGAGATTTCTAAAGAACTAAAAAACACTTGTAAGTTAAATAATTTGGTATAATGAAGGTTAGGTATAATTATGTACTTCGAACAAAAAAACTTTTAAATATTTCTCCGATGTTATGAGCTTTCGTTGCACTTCGTTTCTCCCCAACATTTGTGAATCTATTAGATAGATAGTCATGAAATTTGTCATTATTTAAGTTTGTCATAATAGAGTTTTCCAGAAGATACAGATTATACATTTGGCACAAACGTCATTGGAGAAATGTCAAAGTAACTGATCGAATGACAACGCAAGACGCAATCAATGTTCGCGCTCCAATACGTACGAAAATAGTCGTACGAATACGTACGTAATAATTCGTATTCAAAGTGCGGCCGGTCTTAGGCTGGACATTCACTGCAAATGCATATTTTGGCGTTTTTTTTTTTTTTACGAAAACGTGGGTTTTTATTATTCATTTATATCAGAATGAATATTCTAGACTGCAATTTTTAGGGCAATAACTTAGGTAGAATCTTTGTTCCTATATAAAAGTAATAAACTGAACATTATTTACAATAATTAAGAAAATATAAGCATTCATCGACAGGCCGCGGCCAAAAAAACCTCTTTTAATGTTCTAGGTGAAACAAAGTTTTAATGAATATTTATATGTATTCATAATATGTTTTTAGGCGTATAAAGTATATTTCATTTTGATACTATTGACGTCCGCATGCTGTGATCGCTCATTAAATATATTTTCTCCTTTACAGTAATTTTTATGAAAGCGAGTTAAATCCAGTTATCAATTCTAACCTCACTTAGCTGAAATTGGGTCATTCCGCGTCAAACCAAACAACGCTCTGAACCTCACCATCTCAGATAATTTTTTTATTTTTATATTTGTTCTTCTTATGAACATTAATAAAAACGCAGATTTCCAGACTTTCAGGACATCTAATTTTTTTTGTTATTAACTTTCAAAAAAAAAGCACAAATTCGACCGAATTTTGATGGCATCTTTAAATGGCTCTAGTTTAAAAACTATTACACATACAAGGCTGAAATTTGCATCACTTTATTCTGCTCTTTAGAAGCTTTAATGTGATATTAATGCGATACAACGCGGCTATATTAGTGAAGACAAAAATATTTTGGACGTCTTCAAAAAATGTTTTTCGAAAAATCTCAAAAACGTAATTTTTTTTTTCATTATTTTTCCTTTATACTATTTAAGTAAGTACTATTTAAATACACATATGGAAAACTTCATAATGGGGTGAAAATGGGATAATATTTAAATAAAATATTTTGTAACTAGTGTAAAACACTTCAATAAAATTATTTAATCACGTATAATTAAATTAATAAGAAGTCTTCTTAATAGAGAAATTACTCAATAAACCTCATGTGTAAAAAGACGGCAGTGTTATATACGCCCAGTATTTTTGAGTGTTAATGCGTTAAAATTTATTTTTTTACACTTAGCACCACTCAAAAATTTGTACTATTCAATGTTTCATTAAAACCAATTTAATTTCTGTTTTATTTCATAATATATTTTAATTTACTTTCAACTTTGAATCATTAAAAATGGGTATTAAGAAAAAGTGCGTTTAGTAAGTGGACATAAAAATAATAGTAAGCGAAAATCTTTTTCTTAAAATAAATTTCTTCTCTACGGCAAAGAATCAATTAAATAACATGTTTTAAATTGGTTTATAAAACTGTCAAAGTAAATTGCACGGCATCGGGCTGCACAGAGTTTTGTAGCCCAAGTCTGCAATAAATTGGAGAAAATAAGTTTCGCAAACTTAAACGCTCCGTATCTTAAATATACATTTTTTATGGCAGAACAAACCTCCCAGTGCGATAACTCAATCTTCAATTAAAAAACTAACCCATAAAAACCAAGTTTTTATTATACTCCCTTTCTTTGTAAAATATAACACAATTAAAGACGAATTAAAACATATAACATAACACTAAACTTACAGTAATTTAATATATTTCTAAAATGTCAGATGTTTTGAGCTTTGATAAGACACTTCATGCTTTGAAGATTAAATTCTATAAACATTTGTCAGTCAATTTAGATTTTCGACATTCGCAGTGAAGTACCTATAATGTATACCGACGGAGTAATTCAAATTTAGAAAATATTCCGCGACGTTATCGGGCCGCCGTTGCTAGTAATCAAACTTTTGTAATGATTCCAATTTGAAAAAATCAATAAAATTTCTAAAAATACGAAATTATACTATAGTTATTAATTTTTTTTAACGAAAATTTGATAGATCTTCTTGATCGTCGCCAAGAGTCTACTTGTCACGTTTCAGCTCGATTGGATCACGGGAAAAGGGTCAAAAATCGATCCAAAGTTTTTGTTGACGGCAAGCGAGCAGATGCCACGAGTTAACATAAAGGGAGTAAAAAACTAGCCAACTTTGTAAAAAAAAACACATTTTTTATTTTTAGCATCAACTGATTTTGATACATTCATCGGGGCGGACTCACAATGAAAATGGACTAATTTTTATGAAATCAATATTCATGTCCAACCGCACAGTTAACATAATAAATAAGTTCATAAAACCTTTATCGAATACACTTGAATTAATCGTCAAGATTATTTAATTTAAGATTCCGGTCCACACGGTGCTATTTTTAATTTTTGTAAAGCGAATCCGCTTTTATCGCGCATTAGAAAAGGAACCGGTTCCTTTTGACACAAGTTAAAAAAGAAACGGCAAATTAAAATTTATCGTAGAGACGAAATTCGTCGCTATGAGAATATAGGGATATTGGGAGGCGGCGCTGCTTAATCTGAATAAACGGTTATTGTGCAGAGTAAACTAGAATCAAGTCCCCTGACTGGGCGGGGGAGGGGGTGGGAGGGTGGGAGGCACCCCGCCCCGCCAGAGACAAAGTTTCCAAACAGCCGGCAGGATGTGTAATGTTCAAACGAAACTATATTCGAAAAATTTATGGCTCCGATCTGAGGTAAGCAGGTATTAACAATAGCGTGTGGAAAATTGTCTGAGGTGGAACAAAGTTTCATTATTTCAAAATTTAATCAATTGTAGCAATCTGATTATTTTGTAATGCTGTCGTGCATTACTGTGTGTTTAAGAAAGGAGAAACCATTATTTGTATTAAAGGTTAAAATTGGCAATACACGTAATTCACACACATTTCGTCACATCAATATTTTTGCTATTTTCAAATCTAGTTAAACGTATGCGCTATGAGAATAGGAAACTTTGATGGTCTCCCGCAATGAGACTCGAACCTCCGACACTGGGTTACAATTTAATAAAGTAAAGATAGAAGGACGCGGGGGAGTGGAATTGGTAGAAGACAGGCATCTTGAAGTAGATCCGTGATTGGTACAGAATCAGAAAGCTGGATGAACTGCTTCGTCTAACTCTAGGATAGAATAGGCCTTAGGTCCTGCCAGGGTTGGAGACCTGACATGGCACACTAAAGCGAAGAAGAAATTGGAATACGGTTGAAGGTGGCCGAAGAGTCAAGGTCTTTAGGAAAATCCTCACAACTGATTTATTTCAACAGATTTACACCTTTTATAATTGTTAAATTAGGTGGAGTATTTGGTTCCATCCACTCTAATCTAAGATTAACTGAAGTGAAATGTCTCACTAAATAGTTACTTATTCAAATTATAAACTAATTGTATCTAATTAAGATAAATTATACACGTCTCATGGAGACAAAGCTATTTATATGGGAAAAGTGTGCATGGAAGTCGTTTTTTTGGGCGTTTACAGGGCAACCGACCTATCATTGACTGGCTGAAGTGGTCGCTT
Organism: Agrypnia vestita; assembly: GCA_016648135.1. Taxonomy (NCBI): domain Eukaryota; kingdom Metazoa; phylum Arthropoda; class Insecta; order Trichoptera; family Phryganeidae; genus Agrypnia; species Agrypnia vestita. The sequence goes on from JADDOH010012319.1 coordinate 26,561, forward strand.
TATACAATGTAACGTTCATCGATTCCACCCGTGATTGATCCATCTATAAAATTCGAAAAATTTTATATTAGGAATTTATTTACTTTACTCAATACAACTACACTACCGCCATCTAACGTTTAAATTTATCAATACCATGACACGGCGTACAGATGTCGCTTGAGACTCACAACTTCCCCGTATAAATAGCTTCGTCTCTATGACGCAATTTATAATCTCCCTGGGGACAGAATCAAGAAATTGTGTTAAAATTAAAAATTTGAACACAAGAACTCAAAAAATATGGTCATTGTGTCTAGTTTAACTACCCTGCGTATGTCCGCGAATAGCAAATAAATAAAATAAAAATCATTCCAAATAGGTCACATTCAGCGCTCTTTAAACACAATGACTCAGCCACTTAAAATAATTAACTGAGCGACTTGCGAGCGCAGTCTCTCAAAACTTGACGGAGACGCCGCCAAGAAAAGTGTATGTCCGCCATTTTTAAGGAAACAACCCCGAAGAAGGAGAGAAATCCAAAGAAAAAGTATAACTCGGAAGGAGAAAAGTTTTGCGGCGGATTACGGGGAAGGGGGAGGGTGACGCCGCTCGGGGGGGCTAGGAAAGCGGGAGGGGGAAGGAGTTCTGCCAGTTTCTAGGTACAACTTTAAATGAATAAAGTTTTCGATTTGTATGTGCGAATATTATCATAGGAGCCGCGGGGTGTCGGAGCGGGGGGAGGGGGAAGAAGCCACGACACACGTCACGGAAATATTGGAGGAGGTGTCGGTCGGGCGGGCAATCCGTCTGCGGTGCATTTCTTCATAATCTCTTCTGATATATGTACTCCTGGTAGCGGCAGCTTGCTTATAGGGTCGCGGCAAAAATAAATATGGTGTAGTTTTAAACATTTATTACGCAAGATTAATGTTGGATGCACGTTCAAACAGAAATTAATAATTTAAAATTTCGACTTGAATTGATAACATATTGTAAAATAGCACGCATTGAGAATATTTTGAGTTTGTCCAGATTTTTTCAGAACACAGTACTGGTTTTTTGTCACAGGGACATCATTAATCAATCAATATACTACAAATATCACACAGAGACGAAATTATATTTTTATGGGAAAGTAGGTATGGATGTCTTTGGCTGTTCGTAGGTCTTACGACCTATCGTACGGCTGGCCTAAGTCATCACATGATAGAATACCATGTCTATTAATTTTTTTGGAAGTTGTATATATATATATTTAAATTATAGGACATGTTCCGTACAATATGTGTTGCAACAATCCTGACCGGCATCTAAAGCTTTTTCATTCCCCTTAAATGACCACAGATGTCACTAATGAGATATCTATTTACGATTTTTTGGATTTTTTTTAGCAATATTCTTTATATATGTTTTTAGCAAAATCCTTTATATATTACAAAAAATATAATTTCGTCTCTGTGAGGCATATATAATATATTGATTGAGCACACATTAATTTGAACAAAACAAGAATATATGTAGTTGCTGGCGAATTGAGTGAGCATCGCTGCAAAACCTCAATAAATAATATTCAGCTTTTAATGGGTTAAAGCCACTCACATCGTTACCTTCACAGCCTTCACAAAACGGTTAAGATTTTGCTCACATATGTTGAAAATATTACCCAAAATATTGCGTGAAATATTCAATTCAATGTCTTGTCTCAGGCCGAGGTCGAAAGCAAAGGCACAGTCCGACCCAGTTATGGTCGTTATCTTATCTTTAGAAGGCACAGTTTACTTAGTGGAGTAGAAATATAAAATAATTTTGCCATTTCACCTAAACACAGTATCGTTAAAGAAAAATGTCGCGATTTGACGTTTGATATTTCGTAACCACGGTGACACAGCTGCAAGGGAATATTTAAAATATTCCTTCCATCCACAAGATAATAGTATAAAAATGTTTTATTACATTTCAAGAATAATTAAGGAACAAAATAATATAATAAAAAAGAAACTAATACATTAAAAGTTATTAAGACATCAAACATTTATTATGTATCACTTGACATGTGTCAGGATTTGGTTTATATAATATTTGAGTTACTTGTTGGTGTAGTAATTATGACTTTTACTCTGGTTCGAGCTCCATTTCAAGAGTAGCAAGTTAGTCCCATTTTCATAACACAAGCGTTTAGCATATTTCGAAAATATGACACGTATTCCGCATCAGCGTATCTATTTTTTAGAAAAAAAAATAGTAAGCGTATTAAAATTCATTCGAATAGGTGTTCAGCTTTAGTATACTGCTACTACAACTTACCATTACGCCGTTTCTCCGCGGGGGTAAGCAGAGAGCATAGAGCGCCACACTGACATACAACTCTCGCCTCATCCACATTCATCTTCTCATGCAAGGTCGATGGTTGTTGACCTTCTTTTCTTCTTCTTCTCACGGGACTAGCTTTAGCTTTAGCTTTTCAACGGATATACAGTGTATAAAAGAGATATTCATAGTTGTCGTTGCTGGGCCTCATAGTCGAGGATCCCCTTGCCTTCCGTTTGGATGGAAGGCGAAGAAGGCGAAGCAAAGATTTTATTTCAAGTGATTAAGTTGTTGCATGCCAACAGACTTCCTATTCGTATCCATATTCATTCGATATTCATTCATAGACATTCGATAGACATTCATAGAAAAAGTAACCAAATAGGACATTCTGAAAATGTCCAATTAATTAAATTAACCGGTCGTGTGCCGCGCTATTTCGCGCATGATTGCTCTTTTTTAGACATTTTTTAGAGATGGTTATATTCATTAAAAAATCAACAATAATCCCTAAGAAGTTGCAGTTTCTGGTTTCTCAATATACAGACTTCAATAATTACTTATATTTCAATAATTACTTGTAGAATAATTACTTATTCATTAATTATTATGAAAATAAGTAACGAAATTTACTGTCAGAAATGTACGCACATGTTTATCAAATACAACCATGGAAGCAATAACACTAAAGATATTGTATTTCAATATTTTCATTCTATCTATATCAAAGAATACAAAAATACTTGATTATAAAACATTTTTATTTAAAAATAATTTTTTTTTAACAGATAAATAACACAATTAATGCGCGGTTCGAAGACGACACTTGTAATGATTTTTTGTACGGTTTGCGCGGCAAATGAGGTTACTCGACAAATAGAACTCGTTCATTCATTCAAAAACTTGAGATACAACAAAGAATAGGCTTTAAAAACCCACAAACGCAGGTAGGATAGGCCGAATTCGCATACGCGTCTGTGGAGCGCAGACCTGCGCCACAGTATAGTATACATACAGTATTACATCTTCAAAAACAGCCGAAACGACGCCCTTCGAAATCTCGGTATACTTAGGTCCGCGCACACATTTACGTCTATTTACGGCACCCCAAACCTTCAAAAAAGAGTCAGTCGATGAGCAGCCCTGGTGCGTGTTTAACCAAGTTTAAGTACCAAGCGGCCGTAGGTATTTATTTCAAGGACGCTGCCGAGACAACATACTGGATACTTTACTATACCGTGCCCGCGCTCTGGCTCCCGTAAATCCAGACAATTGCAGGAGGCGGGTTGACGATCTCGGGAAGAGGGGCACATTCGCGGGTCGTAATTATTCACACCCGATGTCCTGCAGGACGTCCGGGAGCGGGAGGGGTGGCGGGGGGAGGCCGATCATAAAATACCCGCGTGATTTATCTCCCGTTTGGGGAGATGACGGATGAAACAAAACTGCCGAGGTTTCGCCGATAAACAAGACGGTCACTGGTGGGACGATCACACGCCCGGATCGTAAAACGTCCGCGCTGAGAATGGAGCCAATTCTAACGCCGGCCGCACACTGGATGCGTTTTCGTACGAAATTGAGTAGTACGAATACGCAAGTACATTCCTAAACTTCCAAATAGTATTGAACATCGCACACTGCACACGATTTAGTAGTGCGTGTATGCACGTATAGATACGACGTCCGACGGATATTGAAAATTTAGTCAATTTGACACATGACCACAAATGTTTGTGGGACCTAAGTGATTCAACTACGTGACCATCAGCGCAGACCATGGCGGATGATTCTCTATTATTTCTAGATAGAATAGAGATTTCTAAAGAACTAAAAAACACCTGTAAGTTAAATAATTTGGTTTAATGAAGGTGAGGTATAATTATGTACTTCGAACAAAAAACTTTTAAATATTTCTCCGATGTTATGAGCTCCCGTTGCACTTCGATTCTCCCCAGCATTTGTGAATCTATTAGATAGATAGTCATGAAATTTGTCATTATTTAAGTCTGCCATAATAGAGTTTTCCAGAAGATACAGATTATTCATTTGGCACAAACGTCATTGGAGAAATGTCAAAGTAACTGATCGTGATAACGCAAAACGCAATCAGTGTGCGCGCTCCAATACGTACGAAAGTAGTCGTACGAATACGTACGTAATAATTCGTATCCAAGTGCGGTCGGCCTAAGGGGAACAATGCCTGTACTAGTTTTCAAGATTATTCAATTGACTTAGGGCCGGTCTTATAAACGAAAGACCAAATATCCGTTAGTAAATCAACAACTGAATGGTTGCAGTAAAATAGGCACCAAGTACCAAAATTTCATTTTTCAAACAAAATATGCAGCTTGGTTCTATATGACATCGCCACTAACCCCAGTGATGCATTATGTCCCTGCAATGTTGCATTTAGCCGTTATGCTCGTTTGAATATCGCGACTTCGCCAAGTACCACGGCGTATTATTTTAAAAACGGCACTAAGTGCCATGGTCCGCTAACTTTGATTATATTAAAATAACTGACCAAGTAGGGAGCGCGTCGGGTAAGCTCCCCATACAAACAACAAGGAAAAGGTGTTATAAAGAATATAGTACAAACAAAAGAAGAAAAACACAACGCCTGGAATATACATCAATAACTCGGAATATAATTCCAGCAAAAAATCCACCAGTAAATAAGGTATGATTTATTTTGTGTTGAAATTAACATTCATCCATTATTTTGTTACGGATAAGGGATACTGTTTGAATATGCTCGGGGTACTTATCTAATGTTAAACTCCACAGACGTTGGACTTAGTGCCTTTCATAGGACACAGCGCTGGGTACTTCGGAGTTGTTTCAAATGTATATTTCGCAACTTAATTACAAACACAGAATACTATTTCTTCTAGTTTTTATGTAGAAAAGACAGGTAGGATGTATATGACATTATTATTTACTATTTCTTGTTTTTCTCGGCTTGTCGGTCATGGTACTTGGTGCGTAATTTGATTGAACCATACAATTAACAAACGGATTACGGTTCGTTAGTAAATATCGTACTGCTCTTGTCTATGATTTTAGAGCTGTCAGAGGTGAATTAAATCTCTTTTCTACGGAAACAAAACATAACCTAAAATTTCTCGCTCGCACCGGATTTTTGGGATACTTCCCACAGCACTACACTGGCAGTAGTCTTTGAAACCCCAACAAAGTCTGCAGCAGCTAATAATATTAATCCAAGAGCATAGAATCTCAAGGCAACAAGCAATCGTGTGGTTGGTGATAATGTCAGATTCCTACGCGCCTTTTTAAATATTGCCCAATGTCTTCTAGAAGCTCTTGAGCAAACATTTTCGGCAAGCGAAAACGGTAGATAAAATCTGCGTCATCTAAAATATAAAAATAATCTACTCGTATATAGAACACTCTTTGTCGTCGAGTTTGTTCTTCATTCGACGAACTAGAATACAATAATAGCTCGACATCGCTATCTGAAAACATTTTTCCTTGAAAATGCAGCACGGTATATATGTACATACATGTTAAACAAACAGCGTGAAATGCAAATTGAAAACGGACCTAACCTTAAAAAATAATACGTCAATCTGTCATACTTCTTTCAATTTCAACTAACGAACGGTAAACTGGTGGTTCGACTGTCGGTTTCGGCCGTCGGTAAAATTTTATTAAAATTTGACTAACGGATTGTTGTAAGACGAAAAAAGTGACGTTTGTATCGGTTTATTTGTTGTGAAATTTAACTAACGGATGTTTATACGACCGGACCTTAGTTTTCGGTGTGCGTGTACCAAACAGACTGTTCCAAAAAACATCATCATTTTTTAATCTCATATTTTAATTAGTGATGAAAACTATAGTGGGTATTTACCGAATATTCGTATTCGCCGAATATCATCACGAATATTAAAAACAAACTATTTATAACTGAACTCAACAGAAATTACGGTCTGGCTGTGCACCGTGTATCCGAACACCGAACACACCTACGCTCTCTATTATCGGGAATTACCCTAACAATGAATGAATGGATTTGTTGAGTTCTCAAGTTGTCAATTGTTACTTGTTTCACAGCATAAAATGAGTTCTTTCATCTAGTTTTGTTGGGTTATTAATAAGGTTAGGTGCTCATTTCACGTAGTTTTTGTTTTGTAATACGTATTGTTCGTTCCATTTTATTTCCGTTGTGTGTAAAAGTGTTAACTCTAATAAAATAATTTCAAGTTCAATCTAATAACATGACCTCTCGTAAGCGTGAAAAAAGTGATATTTATTTTTGACCGCTGGGAATGTTCAAAAGGATAAAAGAAAGTTCGTGCTCTTGTTTGAACAAAAATTTGCCGATGGTAAAATTTTAATTATTAAATGTCTTAGTAAAAAAAGAACAGTGGTGTATTATTTATTACATCGTTGAATTATTCGTATTCGTGAAAGTAGTATTCTTTGTAATCAAATTATTAATATGTTAATTAGTTTGTTGAAAAGTAATTCACATTTAATTTTTTTTAATTTAACCATTTTCCAGTGATACGATTTGTATTATTAAATTTATAAATCTTATATCAAAAAGGAAAATTTGATAAAATATCGTAGAAGATAAAGATTTTCAATATCGTCCATAGATGTCGCTGCTCTTCACTTCAACATACAGTGGAAATCGTTTAGCGTGAAACCACGGCGCTCGTTTCATTCAGGATCCTAACCAAAGAAAGGCGTCGACTATTGTACAAATTAAATATATCGCATCTCGGACTATCATCATCTTCCCAAACTGCCTATTCTAAGGTAGTGGCGTTTAAAGTATTTAGAATAAAATAAATACGTACATGTTACAGTGAATATTACATTTTTTTATACGTGTTTAACTGTCCCCAGAAAGTTGAAACACGTGTTTGGGGACAGGTTTTGCTCTCGTTATTAAAATAGTCCTATTGTAAGCATCAAAATTGTTGCTTTTGCATATCAATATTATCAACACGACAAAATATAAAATCACTTTTTAAAAAGGATATTCATGTACTCAATTTAAAGAAAAATATATAATTTTTCATTGAAAAAAAATTGTGGAATGTCACATTCACATGATATTTTCATAGGCGAGAGAATTAACAAATATATGACAAAAATATGACATTCTTAACACAAAAACGTTTTTTATGGAAAGGTGCGATATGTTTGATAGAAGCTGCGATTTGATCCAAAATATAAGTTTAATTTTTTCCTACTTATGTATAAACATATATTAATTCTCTTCTTCTTCTATATCTTCTGATTCGTATGTATTATTTTATATATTGAGATCAATATTGTGATATGTAAACCTATGTGGCGGATCAGGTCTTGCACAAACAGCATGGTAATGGAATAAACAGATGTCGGCCTAGTCAATAATATTTGATTTTTTCCCAAAAAACACAATTTTGCTGTCATCAGTGAACCAATTGTTTTGTAAATTTTCGAAATTCGTAGTGATGTACCTATTATACCGACGGAGTAATTCAAATTTAGAAAATATTATCGGGCCGCCGCGGCGTTGCTAATCAAACTTTTCTAATGATTCCAATTTGAAAAAACCAATAAAATTTCTAAAAATCCGAAATTATACTATAATTATTAATTTTTTTAACGAAAATTAGATAGATCTTCTTGATCGTCGCCACGAGTCTACTTGCCAAGTTTCAGCTCGATTGGATCACGGGAAAAGGGTCAAAAATCGGTCCAAAGTTTTTGTTGATGGCAAGCAAGCAGACGCCACGAGTTAATATAAAGGGAGTAAAAAAGTCGTAAACTGTAGGTTATTCACATACGACATGGCTGATGGGTGGGGTAATATTTAAAATAATAATGCACGTGTGTGCCCCGGGGATTGGTAATTTGTTGCTACGCCACTGCGCGAGACCTCATGATGGAATACAATTGTATTCTGGAGAAAATTGACACTTGAAACACTTGAAAAACAGATGGAAAATGATATATAAACGGTGAAGACGCGTCCTTTGAAGATACTGGTTTTCAAACCACGCTTCTTCCCTTCACATTTGTTCAACGCTTTGGAGTTAGACTTTAGGGGCAGACAGCATACCACAGTTCAAAAAACAACTTAAGACTGATTTATTTAGACAATCCTATAAAAACCTATAGAATCTGACCACAACCCCACCAGCTAACGTTTTCCACTCCTAGTGTGCACTTCGCGAAAAGACCTAATTCTTTCGGGCACTCCCAACTATTAAAGTATTAATCTTCAATACCATTTCTTGCATGCCACCTAATGAATAAGTAATAGTAAATAAGTTTTTTTAGCAGTAAGTTGTTTTGTAAGATAATTTTCTGTGTAAAGCGCCCTTGAGGTGAGTATTCGCGAAAACGGCGCTATATAAATTATCCAAATATTATTACTATTTTATGGATTTTGCAAACGATAATTTTGACTAAAATAGATTTAATATTATATAAATTAATTAAGTAATACAAATTAATAAAAAAAGAATAATATATAAATTAAACAATAAATTTCAATAATTATTGGACATCTTGAACTGCAAACATCATTTAGGATTGAGACAGCGTGGATATGAGATAATTTATTCAAGATCTTACTTGCTTAAAAGTTAATAAATTTATTTTGAAGACTTGCTGTTATAGGCTTTCTTTGTATATAGGTATGTATATTCTGAATCGATTTTTTTCACATCACTAGTGGGGAAGTTGGTGAAAAATCAATTACAAGACTCCACCACGAAAAAAAAAATAGTGTTAAATAAAAGCGTGTGAAAAGAACCAAAGAAAATATTTTGAAGAAAATATACAAAGAAAAATCTTTTTATCAAAAGAAAAAAATAGCTACCGTCGTAACTTCGTGTATCGTCCGTAACTAATTTACAGTATATATTTTTTTCTTTTTTTATAAAAAGATAAATACTTATTCTTCAGGGACCGAAATGTAATAGTACCGTCATTTCTGACGTGTTACAGCTAGTATTACACTATTTTCTAATGTGAACTTGTGTGTAATTATGGACGCATGAACGTGTATATAATATATACATATATTTTGTTAATAAATAACTCATAAATTATGCAATGAAACGAAATGGCAATGTACATTTATTTACTACAGGTAGACAATGTATATTTTTATGATTAATAATTAAGAGAAGAATAGTTTCTGTTTCACTATTATGTCACTAAGAGTTTATAAATTGTGACGAATGTGCGGACGCTTGGATGAGGGAGAGGCAAGCGTGCGAGCGAGACGAGTGAATGGCGCCCGTGCTGTTGCGCCGCACCGGGCAGAACGAGATTCACCGGGGTCCGAATCAGTTGTACATATTGTATTATAAAGTAGTGTCTCCAATAAATGTTGTTACCTACGTAACGCGTATTACTAAAAGAACCCGATTACTCCCAAGTGCGTAGGCCGAGTTATATTGCCTACGCACGCAAGAACATCACATAAATAAAAAGTTAATTGTCATGCAGCAATTATATTACATGTCTAGTAAACACTCACGCCATCGAACGGCTTGATTTTCTAATTGCTCAATAAGCCCCATCCATACCCTTGCCCAACCTATCCTAACCTAACCTAACCTCACCTACGGAGTACGTTAGGCGTGTCTGACATTCTTTACTAAAACGACTGTAGATCTTAAACCTGATTTATTAGAGATAAATTTCTTAAGAGACTTTAAGAAAGGAATAAATTACTTGTCTATCAAAATACATAGCACACAATTTGGAGATGTCGTTTAGGAGTTATGACCGATTAGGTGAAAAATTGGTCAACAAGCCCCGCTCCACCCTAAAAAAATCAAGAGGGCTATGGGGCACCCTAAAATCCGCTGGTCTGGCGAATTAATTCAGCGGATTCAGAATTCAGAATAATTATGGACAGAGAAAAAAAATTAGACACTTGGGGAGGCCTTTATAGAGCAGTGGATAGTGTTTAAATAATATATATATTACAATTTTACTTATATAATACAATATCATCGATTGTACTTTTGCATATCTGCCTGCAAAATTATTAGTGATGCAACGAATACGAATATTCCTATTAGCCGAATATTATCACGAATATTAAAAAACAAACTCTTTATATATAAATTTGGCACGCAACGCAAAAAAACACGATTTGGCTGTGCACCGTGTATCCGAACACACTATATTATCTAGGATTCCCCTAACATTGGATAAACGTATATGTTGAGTTCTCAAGTTGTCAATTTTACTTATTTCACAGCATGACGTGAGTTCTTTCATCTAGTTTCGTTGGGTTATTAATAAGCTTAGGTGTTCATTTCATGTAGTTTTTGTTTTGTAATGCGTATTGTTCGTTCCTTTTTATTTCCTTTGTGTGTAAAAGTGTTAACTCTTTTAAAATAATTTCAAATTAAATCTAATAACATGACCTCTCGTAAGCGTGAAAAAAGTGATATTTATTTTCGACCACTGGGAATGTAAAAACGGATGAAAGAAATGTTGTGCTTTTTGAACAAAAATTTGCCGGTGGTAAATTTTAATTATTAAGTTAATCTCTTAGTAAAAAAAAAACAGTGGTGTATTATTTATTACTTTGTTAAATTATTCGTATTCGTATTTGCCGAATAGTAGGCATGATATTCGTATTCGTGAAAGTAGTATTCGTTGCATAACTAAAAATTATTTCCAAAATTTTGTCTTGTCATGGAATTCATTCGTTTTTCAACGTTAAGGCAAAATAAAATTTGCCATTCACTTGAGCGCAGCTCAGAGGGAACATCAACATTGTTCACAGGGCATCGCTCAAAAGTTGAACGCGACCTGAACTCGCGTCCGCGTGTAGGGCCCCCTTTACGCTCGCCGGCCACAGAAGATTTGAGGTTGCGTATTAAATATTCTAATCTATACGAATACCCGACGATATTACCTTATTTCTGTTCCATTGTTCGCTATGTTAAATGAAAACGGCACAAATGATAAACAGACCGTAAAAGCGACGGTAAAAATGGCGCCAGGTACATCGCGCCGTGTTCGTCGGACTTTTATTATTATTACGGGAGAATTATAAGGCGGTTTATGCAGCCGTAAATAGGGTTTTATCTATCGATGTGTATCGACACGGCGGGAGTCCATAAAGCTCCGAATCGGAGAACGAGTCGCGAGTAACGCGCGAAATTAGACATTTATTGCCAGAGAGTGACGCCGAATGTTGATGGGGTATTTAAAAGCGGGCACAATGTAATAACATTAAGGCCGGCCGCACTTTGGATATGAATTTTTACGTACGTATTCGTACGACTACTTTCGTACGTATTGGAGCGCGCACATTGACTGTGTTTTGCGTTGTCACGATCAGTTATTTTGACATTTCTCCAATGACGTTTGTGCCAAATGAATAATCTGTATCTTCTGGAAAACTCTATTATGGCAGACTTAAATAATGACAAATTTCATGACTACCTATCTTAAAGATTCACAAATGCTGGGGAGAATCGAAGTGCAACAAAAGCTCATAACATCGGAGAAATATTTAAAACGTTTTTTTGTTCGAAGTGCATAATTATACCTAACCTTCATTATACCAAATTATTTAACTTACAGGTGTTTTTTAGTTCTTTAGAAATCTCTATCCTATCTATAAATAATAGAGAATCCTCCGTCATGATCTGCGATGATGGTCACGTAGTTGAATCACTTTGGTCCCACAAACATTTGTGGTCATGTGTCAAATTGACAAAATTTTCAATATCCGTCGTACGAAATCGCAAAAATTTTGGAACAAATCCGGATCGTGTCGGACGTCGTATCTATACGTGCGTACACGCACTACTAAATCGTGTACAGTGTGCGATGTTCAGTACTACTTGGAAGGTCAGGAATGTACTTGCGAATTCGTACGTATACGTACTACTTAATTTCGTACGAAAACGCATCCAGTGTGCGGCCGGCGTTAATCGAGGAGTCCATCTTTTACGCATTCAATCCGTTTACTGATAATCTGGTGTAGCATTATTATTTCACGTGGAACATGTTTATTCAGCGGCTATCCTAGCATAACTTCAACAATTGCTTTACAAAAAGCGCAACAGGAAATTTATCTCAAATTTACTGTTTCAGAGGCAAGTTTGTAGAACTCCATAATCACACATATGGAAATAAAAACAATTGTTTTTTAAGTTCTAAATTTTTAATTTTATGAGACGCGTTTCTATAATGCTGCCTGCAAAATTATCATTATGCACAAACATTATTTGTTGCAACATATTATATCAGGGTTCGAAAAAATCGGATTTTATTTTAAAAATCAAAAAATCGTTTTTTTTATATAATATATCCGATATATATCAAAAATTGGATATATGTATATCCAAACTTTTTCCTCCTTTTTTGCACACGTCGATTTATACACACTCAACATAATTATGAAATTTATTTTATACATGAATTATTATTTATTAAATAAATGAATTGTATGCTGAAAAAGCTAATATATGAAATTATTATATATAAGTTATAAAAGTTGCTCTTTTTAATGTGGTGTTATTAGTGTTTGTTTCTTTGTGTGAAATAAAAAACGGATTATATGAAACAAATTAATCATAAAATAACCGTAGCACTTTTTTAAATACAACTAGCGCCATCTATTAACGACTGCAGATTTTTATATATATATATATCAAAAATAAAAATCAAGTCATAAATATCATGATATATATCGTGATATATATCATGATATATGTCTGCGGATATATACAGTCTGTCAATAAAGTCTTGATCGTGGGTAAACTGAGAAACAAAAAAATATTTTACTGGCAATACTAGCAGTTCCGTCATTCTTGTCATTTTCTTGTGTTGTTTTGGGTTGAGGTTAATTTAAGAAGTGGTGGATTCTTTGTTTTTAATATTTTTTAACGTTGAAAGACTTTAAAAACAATAATATGAGTAAAACAATTCGTAGTGGATCTAGGCGGATAATTTTTAGTGTGTATACGCATTGTTTGGCGGAGTCTGAAGCCGGAAAGCTATCATGTGACATCAATAATGTTTTCGAGCGAAGATCTCAAATGACTGGTAAGTACTGTGTTCATTATACTTTAAATTATTTTTTCTTGATTAATTTTAACATTTAAATGTATAACAAGTCTATTAGACTACATTCTAGGGTATTTAATTTGTTTCGAATGTATCTAATAAATGACAGATGACAGATTGTAGTGACGGTCAAGGAACAAAACACGGTAAGCGCCATTTAGGTTAGACGAAGCGTATCACTACTACGACATAATATTACTTTTCAATTTTCTCCTTTTTTCATATCTAATCTATTTAATATACTTAAAATACAAAAATATATTGCCGAACATTAGCATCAGCTCATTGGCAGTGTGATAAGTAGCTAAACTGAGTAACTCTGAAACTGATTCTAGAAAAATAAATTAATGTGTTGCTCATGAATTTCAATGTTTTTTTTTCAGGCACATCCTGAGTTCTGTAAGAAGAATTGTCAATGAGGGAAATACAACCCGAGGCAAATTTACAACACCGGGTAAACACAGGAAAGAGCGACCAAAAAAGAATTGGATGATTTTGACATCTGTGCCATAAGGCAAAAAGTGCATTTTTTATACAGTAAAAAAAAAGGTGCCCACTTTGAGAAGTTTGTTGCAAGTTGTACGGGGCGATTTAAATTTTGAAGGAAGCCATGAACTTTTGCGAAAAATTTTAATCAGCATAGGATTTTCATACAAAAAATGCTCTTCGAATAGAGCAGTATTAATGGAATAGAGCAGTAGTAATATTTTTTCTATACTGTGTTTTTTTAACTTAATGTTTTTATTAAATTCTTTTATATTACAATAATTATATCTCTTTTATTTTGCCCTTAATCAATTTATTTCATTTAATTATATTATATAAAATCACACCAGATGACATGACCTCAGTCGGATACAGACAGCCATACTAGTGTATGTTCTAATATTTATAATTTGCTGGAAGTTTTTTATGTCTGGAAGTAAAAATAAGTAAAGTATGTAACACTTTTGTGTCTTATAGGTTGATAAAAAATCATTTTAAAGGAACAAAAAAATAATTACGAAAAATTTTTCGCTTACAGTGTTTTACTTTAACACAGTCAATCTTTAAATAGTGTTACCATGTGAACGATAGCAGCGCCCTCAATTATTTGTCAAGACTTTCTTGACAGACTGTACCCTCGAGCTCTGATTTATATCAAGTTGTAAATCTATTCTCATCCTTATATGTATTAACTTATCATTAGTGTCTGAACAGAATTGTTTCTTAGAATCGTGCAGAAATACAATCGATTTAGTATGCGTAAGCCGTGCGTACGAGGCACATTGTTTCGTTGTGTTGGTGTTTATACCCGTAAACACCAACACGACGAAGCAATGTGCGACGTACGCACGGCTTACACGTAGCTACTAATTCGATTGTCTTTTTAATATGAAATTTACTATACCGGGCTCGATATCGACCAATTATTAGAATTGAAAAAGATTTTGAAGTATTTTTACACCTTTGACTGTGGTGTCAAATTCTTATATAACGCTGATTTTTTGTGTTAGGGCCGGTTATTTGATCAGTAGTATTAGTAATAGTTAAAACAAATATTTTTTCGAATCAAAAAAACATATTTTCTGCAGGGGTTTTGTTTGACACCTGAGACCAAATTATAATGTATAAACAAAACACATTTTATACTTTGTCGTACGTCACATTATTACGCAAAATTTTATATGCTGAATTAACGCAGTTTTGTGACACATTTTACCCGGAAAACATTAAAAAAACAAACATTTTTGAAGTATGGCTTTTGTCAGTATTTATAAAGATTGATAATTATTTATTTTGTAAGTGTCAGTATTTGTTTGCGTTGTTGAAATTCTGCTATGTATTATATATAAGAGGTATATATAGAGATATATATATCTATTATATATATATATCTTATATAGATATATATATTGAACTACCACATATATATATATATAGATATATATATATATATGAGTAATCTGAGTATTGACAAAAATCATAAATCTTGCACAATTTTGATAGTACGTATGTAGTAAACAATATTCTGAAGACGTCTCTGACCAATTAAAGAAATCTGTAATGTTAGTTAGAATCTCAAAATTCAGATGTCACTGGTAGAATTGTATGTAAGTAATCTGTAGTTTAAAAGTGCTTATGATAAAACAGCTTTCTAGATTTATTAAATAAACATTTCAGAGTAATGACAGCGTATTCTAGAATAATAATGAAATATTACACGTTAAAGTATATTAAAAGAGATTTAATCAAACGAAAAACAAAATTATTCCGCTGGAGTAATATTTTTTTTGTCCAAACTCATCACGGAAAAAAGCAGTTTTACATTTTACACTGTGAAAGAACATTTTATGACAAGAAAAACCCGTTCCACTCGGTACCTACCTGTAATCTATTTCCAGGGAAAAAATACAAAGAAGTTTTTCCACCCGGTGCGAAAAACAATGCGATACAAAGTAATGGAGTTAAACGAACGAAGCTAATTCGAAAGCGTTTTAAGTTTAGTGGAAATATTGCAACATTGTTAAAAATGGATCACGTTCAAAAATTAAAACTCGCCGTCAAATTTGTAATAATAATAAATATTATTTCATTTCAAAATGTGACGGTCCACAGGCTCCTCGGCCGTTTTTAATTAAACACATAAAATGGTTTACGGCTGGTGTGGTCATAAATTAATTAAGGCAATTGTACGCCAGAGTTGCCAGTAATATCAGCAATTAAGTTTACAGCAAAACAAAAAATGGACGGAGGATGTTAATGATTTACTTGCGTTTATTGTATTATTCAGATACAATTGATGGCTGTGTTTTAATTGCCCGCGCCATGACAGGAGGCGGGCTGTCTAGGAAGCTGACAATTAAGAGATGTGTAACGGTGTAATTCTAGGGGTCTAATTCGGCAAGCAAACAGATGATGCAACCACAAAATATACCGCCATTTCGTTAGTTCCTTATTTTCACGTGTTCTACAATGTTGCCAAGCGAAAAAAACAAAAAACATATGTTGTATAATTCCTCGCTCCGATGACGGCCTTATATTGGAGTAGGGACTTCTAACCCTTTTTTAACATCCATATTTCATTGTAAACTGTTTCTACCTGCTCCAGGAATACAAGTCACGTGGCTAGCAACGTTGCCCGGTCGATGGCATCTCGGAGATCTTAGTCTGTTGTGAGATGGCGTTTAATTCCGGTGATGAGAAGATAAAAAATAACGTTTTTGAAATCTGTCGGGAGGGAATTTGAGAAGTCTGCCTCATATAAATGATTTCAACTGAAAATATTTTAGTATCTTGGCCAACCAATCGCTGGTGAATCTATATGGCAAAACACGATTGTCTGAGTGGATTCTTAATTTAATAGTAAGTAATAGCACAATACAATATTGCTATGGTATTAAGAAATGCTATACTCCAATTTACGAATCAATGGATTATAATCAATGGATTGTAAATGGCGTGAAAAATAAATGGGATGTATTCTCAAATGCATTATTTAGGTACAGAAAATTCTTTTACATTTTTCCATGAAACTAATTTTATTACATTCCATGTTTCTACTATGTGTCTACTGCTTACTATTATTGATCATTTCATTTTGTATCCGTATCAAGAAATAAAAAAAATAGTATGAATGTCATCGAATGGCAACTTGTACGTTTTTTTGCATCAACATTTAAAAAAATGTGAATATTACGCAGAGACAAATTTGTAAGATAATATTGCAGACAGAGACATAGAAAAGTAAAATAATTTTGATTTACCGCGAATGCTTGAAATTGCTTAGTTACATTGTTGTGTTACCTACTTAAAAACCATAGATAAATAAATATATATGTATAGCACGCCGAGTGCGAGAACAGCAGAGTATTTGAGTTAAGAATGTCATATTTTTGTACATTGATAGTTCTACTACGTACCATCAACTTTGTGGGACTTTTTACTATCGTTTTACAATTAAAAGTGATACATTTACATTTGACACATTTTTCTGCAAATTGGATGTAAGAATAACCAATTCAAAACGTGATTATGATTTTATAATAAGTACGAAAACAGAAATGATATTTTGATATATTTATATGAAAAAATATCGAAAAAAACCTTTAAACCGCATTATCTTGGAATGCATATTATTTTGTAAACGTTATAATGGATAATGGAAGCATGGACGCATACCGAAGACTTGATAAGGCGACTGAAGCATCCGAAATGTGGATCTACAGAATAAAACTCAAAATAAGCTGGGTGGACAAAGTTACGAATGTAATGTTTCGGATGAATAAAGAAAATATGCAATTAAAACAATAAAAATCCTAAAGCCTGTGATGAGACATCCAGATGTGTACGAAATTTGCGTATGATGCAGGGAAAGATTGCCGGAAGTCAGGGCCCTGGAAGGAGAAGACCATAGTTGAAAGAGTTAAGACAGTGATTTGGCGTTTGCCTTGGTCTACCGTAGAGGTATTTCGGGCCTGCTTGTAGCCAACATGACAGCCAACGTCCGTTGAAAGGATGGGGCACAGGAAGGAGATATTGGATATTACTTAAGAGTCCGATAAGTAACCTACCAATTAAAATAACGTGCAGTTATTGATATGCTATTCATTGATAAAAAAATGATTTTAACGTAACTGCACTCTGCTTAGCGCTTACTAGTATTCCCGTCTCAGAGAGAACGCAAATTAGTAGGTCGCGGTTAGGGAATGCAATCCCGAGTCGGGATTGCCCTT
Organism: Agrypnia vestita; assembly: GCA_016648135.1. Classification (NCBI taxonomy): domain Eukaryota; kingdom Metazoa; phylum Arthropoda; class Insecta; order Trichoptera; family Phryganeidae; genus Agrypnia; species Agrypnia vestita. The sequence continues at coordinate 44,644 of JADDOH010012319.1, forward strand.
TCGAGATCCCTCGAGATTAGAATGTGTAATGCCGCGGGTACCCTAGGGATCGGGATTCCGAATACTTTTGTGTTTTCTTTTGTTTGTAGAGCTGAATAGCAATTAACGAAAATGTCTTGCATTTTTATATCAGCAATTTTAATAAAATATTCATTATTAATCATTGCATTAAAGTTTTTGTAGGCGTTTCTCCAAGCATCAATCAGTCAATGTAGTAGAGTAAAAACTACTAACTATGTAAGGTTGATAAAATACAGCAAATATTAATGTATATTATAGATATCTCACAGAGACGAAACTGTATTTATTATGGGAAATTAGGTATAGAAGTCATTTGGGTGTATATAGGACTTATGACCTATCTTTATGGTTGGCTTAAGTGATAATTGATTAATAATGTCTTTGTGACATAAATCCAGCACTGTTCTGAAAGATTTGAACAAACTCAAAATATTCTGAACAGCAAATATTATTCAAAGCTATTTTCATTATTTGAATGTGACGTGAACATAAGTTTTAAGTATTTACTAAAAGCTCTGTACACAAAATATAAAAAATGCTGATCAATCCCGATAATCTCGTCCGATTTTTCGGTTCGGGATCGATCTCGTAAAACGCCTCGAGATCTCGCGGGATCGGGATCGCGTTCCCCAGTCGCGGCGTAGTCTTCCTTCAGACGTGCCATGTGTTCAGCGAAGAGCGGGCGAAGAAAAAAACCTCCGTCGGTAACGCAGACCGGTCTAGAGCGCGGAGAGCGGCCGGGCCGCGCTGCCGTAGTTCCGCCCGCCCGCGGAGATTGACACCTCGACCCGTCGCGTGAATCACCGCCGGGCTTTCGCGGGCTTTCTTACGTCACCGCGACGGAGGCGGCCGCGAGGGAGGGGTCACCACGTGGCCGGCGCGGCGGCGGGCGGTGCGTGCCGCGGCCGACACCTGTCCTGCACTTTTCGCGCCCGATTCCCGCGCGGATGACAACACTGCCAACCCTCGCGGCCGGATTGCGCGCACACCGCCATCTTTCGTCGCGGCGAAAAGTATAACAAATCGGGTCGTGATTTGTTTTTCAGATGCTTATAGAATCAGGGATGTAGGGAGTAGGGCGTGTCGTATTTATTATATTTTTTCACGTAATAGTTATTAAAATTTGCATAGGGTTTATAGCTAAAAGGAGATGCAAAAAAAGTTCCGATTTGAGTACGCTTTTGGCTCGCTCAAGCAAGCCAAATATCCTGAAAATGTTTGTTTTAGTGATTTTTCAGAGGTGATAACGAAGAAAATAACAAAGGTTCGATATGACAAAGACACGTATGCCAATTCGGCCTATTTTACCTGCGTTTATGGGTTTTTAAAGCTTATCATTGGTTACATCTCAAGTTTTTGAATGAATGAACGAGTTCCATTTGTCAAGTAACCTCATTTGCCGCGCAAACCGAACAAAAAATCATTCCAAATGTCGTCTTCGAACCGCGCATTAATTGTGTTATTTATCTGTTGAAAAAAGTGTTATTTTTAAATAAAAAAGTTTGAAAATCAAGTATTTTTATATTCTTTGATGTAATATATAAAACGAAAATATTTAAATACAATATCTTTAATGTTATTGCTTCCTTGCTTTTATTCCATAAACATGTGAGCACATTTCTGACAGCAAATTTCGTTACTTATTTTTATAATTATTGTACAAGTAATTATTGAAATATAACTAATTATTGAAGCCTGTATATTGTGAAACCAGAAACTGCAATGTCTTAGCGATTATTGTTAATTTTTACTTGAATATAACCATCACAGTGTCTAAAAAACAGCAATCGTGCGCGAAACTGCGCGGCATCCGACCGGTTAATTAGTTCTTTCATTTATTTTTAAATCAATATGAACTCTAAACTATCAAATGTTACAGTTCGAAGCGTACTATACAAAGTAAAAATAAACAATATGGCACGACACAGAAAGACAGCTAGCCGCGTGTAACATTAGCACAATGAAATGTTTAGTAAATGTGGGGTTGGCAACATTTGCAATTTGTAGCACGAATGAAATATGATTCAAATGTTCTTAATTTGAACGCAACCACCAAACAGATAATGGCCTGCTGCAGTGTTCAAGCAGATGATCTTAGCTGTCATTATAATCTGAAACGTCATTACATTTCAAAGCCGAGCAGAAATTCACATTTTCAGTTGGTAGGTACCTAGTCGATGTGATTAGAAGCAAAAGCGCCATTTTGAATATGATTAGATATATGGTAACGTGTTAGAATACGATAATCCGGCAATTTCACAATTGATAACTGATTTAAAAAGCAAGTTTGCGTGATTTAAAAACATTTTATGAAAAGCGTATTAATTTTAAATTCTCTCCAGATTTAAAATCAGTTACATCAACGTTTATCTAAATCTAGTCGACTGGATATTAGTGATATTGCTTCTAATCCTTACATTTGATATAGTTCGGATGCTCGCAACCATCAGAGTATACTATTTAACATCGATTCTAGGTGCGTGCATACGGACGCATAAAATTTACTCAGCAAGAGGTAGTTGTTAATGCCAGAAATGGTAAATCCAAAAAAATACACCTCACATTATTGATGGTATTTCGAGATTTGTATCTGATTGGGTCGATGATTAGCCACTGATTTTTTTTGCAATTCGACTGGTAACCATCGGTACTAGACAAAAATTATATGTTAGTTATCAATCATTGATACAATCGGATACGAATTCCAAAGAATCGTACCGAAAATAACCGGTTAAAATAACGGTTTAACATTCACTTCTTTACATGTAACAGACAAATGTATAATAAGCACATAGGGCCGGTTGCATTAACTTGGATCATGGTAATCTAATAGAAACCGTAGATTTTTACCAAAACTGGTTGTGCGATTGATGGAAAACGCAATAATCGATAAACGGTTTAAATAAAAATAAACGGTTTAAACGACTGGTTACTACAACCCAAGTTGATACAACCTGCCCTTACTCATTATATACATACTCGTAAAATATCATATTTAAAATTAAGACGTTGTTCTATAGTTTTATGGAATTATTTATTTTTCGCTGGTGTTTAAATAATTTACCATCATGCCGCTTCCTATGGATGGAACGACATACTCTTTGTCCAGCTACAGAACTGTTGCACCATCCGCCTATCTAAATCTTCTAACATCTGATTTACCTGGTCAGGCCAAGTCTTTTGATCGCACCAGAAATACAAGGCGTTCATGTCTACGAATATACTACATAACCACAGCAACGTTCTTGTATGTTGCTCCTATAAAACGATATACACTTTTAACTTTATTTTTTAAAGCAGTTTCGTGATGCGCTCTAAAAAATAACTCGACTATCTTGCAAGATTCTTTGCACATTATCTTGGCTGGCGAGCCATTGTGACGGTTCTCAACCATTGGCTGTGTACACAATATGATATCCTGTTCTTAGAGCTCGATATAATTAATACTTATTATCATAATGAAAGCAATTCTGCACTGATAGGCCTTTATTTATTGCCATATGCTTCGTCCGTTATCGTGAATGGATTGTATGCTCTGAGTCACGAAGTAATTAAAATTATGATTAATTATCTGTGGTTGAGATGTGTGAAAGAGAACAATAATTCAAACGCGAACATTTTTCAAAATACTTACATTTCACAAATTTTGGGTTTTGTTGGTCCGCGCTATTCTATCCCGTATATAGATCATTATAAATGTAAATTTTCAAATATTTTAAAAAATGAGGGTAAACACAACACTGTTTTATTCCACTATATATTTATTTTGAATTGTTAGAACGTTTTCGAGATTTCTCCCATTATCAATAACAAATTTTACAACTGTTGTAGACGTGATTACAATGGGAGAAATCTCGAAAACGTTCTAACAATTCAAAATAAATATATAGTGGAATAAAACAGTGTTGTATTTAGATCATTGTATTTTGTTTTGGCTCACTTCGTATACCTCTTCCACATTAAGTATATTCGTTAATAAATAGACCATTTAAAGTATTAAGCGTGTAGGTATTTGATGCAATGTAGATGTCAGTTATTTAAAAATATATATTGTGTTCAACAAAACTTCACGTAATAGGATAAAGTATATATAAAAAAACAAGTATACAGCAAATAATCGAACCAATAAAAAAATGGCGATTTTTAGTTACGATAATACGGATGGGGTTAATTAGCGATAATTTAATGAAGTTATTTTTTAATCGAAATGCAAATAACCAAAAATAAAAACAGTATTTTGACTTTTGATTCCAGAAAATCGAGCTTCTACGGCATTAAGATAACTAAGTATATTATAAAAGTACTTTTTTCGGTAGATGTTTTTAAAACGTACGGATGATGCAATTAATTGAAAGTACTGAAACTAGGTACTTAAAAACCTATTAGAAATACCGAGAAATGTGAGCTAAATATTCCTCGCAACCAGTTACATTTATCCGCCGGAAACTGAAAACGCCTATGATTGAGATTTCGAAAGTAGGCCTCCCAAAAAGGGTTTCAAGCCAGCGGCCTTTTACGATCAAACAGGCAATACCTACCTACTCGTTTAAAAAAGATCATCAAAAGATGATCTTAAAAATATCGTTCCGCCAGATAGGTATTATTAAATAATTTTTCACATTTCGAAGAACGAATAAGCAGAATGCGATTCACTATAAATTAAGGAATGAATTTATAAATAAATAAATTACGTTACATGTCATAGACACTTGTGGAGAATGTAATTTTTTCTTTCTCGTTGTCTATAAAGCTCCTAAATATCGGCGGCAACGTTCTTAATATACAGAATTCAACAGAGATTTTCTAGCGTTATGAGAGAACGTATCTATCTACTTAGGTACTCTATTAAAAAAAGAAAACACAATTTTTATGATCGAGAAAATCTTAATTGTGGTGTGATAGGTACACATATAAATGTTTATCGAAAAGCACGATATTCCAGCGTTGGTTTTCATTATTATTTAAATAAGTTCTCACTCAATCACTTTATTGCATCTATTTTTAAAAATATATAATATATACCTAATTGTGTATTTTGCAAGTAACGCACAAATTGTTGGCAATTTTATTATCACTCCAAATATTTCATTCCCCGTCCTAAGATAAGTGAAGCCGGATATATATAATACATTTCGGGCACCTGATAACTCTCGATAAAAGATGAGAATCGACTATGTTCTGCCATTGATTTAATACGTTCCAAATTACGAAAACTAAAACAGAATATACCTACCGAACAGCAGAAAAATTCAACGTCGTAAAAGTAAAAGACTAACGGTATTTTTATAATACCGATAATCAGCACAAATAGCGATGATTTGAATTATAAAGTCTAAATAAAATGAATTGTGAAGATTTCAGGTCAATCGTCACGCCATAACGAGATGAAAGTAGGTGAGCCGAGTCGTTGAAGACAGTAAAAACATTTTGTGTTCTACATTCCGATCGTTTTACATTTTACAGCAATCTCTAGCCAATACCTACGATTCCGAAAAGTCGTATTCCAACACGTACAGAAACGGAACGAAAAAGTCAAAAAATGTTCTAAACACCTGAACGGCAAAAAAAACTACTCAAACATAAACCACATCCAAAAATATTCAAACGGTATCGAACCACGGCACTACAAATTTTAATTCCTAGATTTTATCTGAACAATTAGCAGGATAATAAAAAAAGAGATTAAAAACACCGTTAAAATTTATAACTAGAAACAATTTTGAATAGGTATTTGAATCATAAATTCAAATACATACGTTCATAGAAGTCGCCAAAGGAGATAGATATTTGAAGAAATACGCCGTGGTTGGGATGGTTTGACCGTAATCGTTAACACCTGCCGCGACAGATGGCTCTGCCTGTATCGAAACGCCACGGTTTAACAGATTCAATTTTCGAACGGCGTGTAAGTCGGGCAAGCAGGGATTTTCACGATTCTGAAGTTTCAAAAATTATTTACCTAACTAGTCGAATTATTGAGAACAAAAAATATTTGCCTCAGCTACAAAATAAAATATTTAAAATTTACTACCATAAATTTAATACATGTTAGAATTTAAAATACCGCAGAATTAAAATAAGTTTCCAAGAAATTTACTTTATTATGTATTTTTTAAGGATTCGTTAACAAATTTAAATAAAGCAATGTATTATTATTAATTTGAACAAATAAAAATTTAATGCGTTAATAAAGTACCTACCTAGTACTGATATACATAAAAAGAAAAATGAATTAGATTAGAATAAGTTTTCAAACGTCACTCAAAGTTGACAGTAACTTCCTAAAAATATTAAATAATAGTGTAAGAAATTAAACTCAGACTTACTTAGAACATCCAATGTTAAAAATCAATCCTTAGAATTGCATCCACTTAACCAAATTCACAAGGAAACACACATATAACACTGACAATATACAAATCTCATAAAAAATATTTGTATAAATTTGACATCACCAAATATAGGTTATGTTTCACAAACAGAACTGAACACGTAACAATGCTAACATTACAACATTCGTAACTAAACTTTAATTTATTGTTTACTTAATACACATTTTAGGCACTTGTGAATAAATCCAAGACACAGATTGACATAACCTAAAAACACAAGCTGCACGGCGAACGGTCGACGGACGACTGTGAAGTTGGTGCGGGCGCAAGCGTCAACCTTGGTGCGCTGCCAACATTCCACACAAAAAGATAAACTAGAATTTGTTTGAGCCGCGTAATATGAAACGTGCGTTTAATATTACGTTTGACATGTTTGTTTTTTACTCGATAGAAAGCTTCTTATTACGGAGATTGTTTTACGGATAAATGTTCAATGTTTTATGTCAGCTAAATACTTGAAATGCATTCACAACGAACATATAAGATACAATTTCTGATAAATGTCTCATTTATGTATATGTAAATATAATAAATAAGATAATTATATTAATAAATAAAGTGTTTTAAATATTTTTAAATAGGTATTACTTTCAAAATTAAAAAAAAAAAGTATAATGTTTTGAGGTAATGTTTAATTTGGATCATAATTAATATATTATGGGGTAAATGTATTAAAAATGTAATACGACATTGCAATTTAATTATTAAAGCCCGTCTAAAACAGAAAGATGTTGAAAAAGAAACACGATGTAATAATTCAAAGAATTCGAGATTTAGCCTCGTTAAAATGAGATCGTAAATTATAATTAATTCCCATGATGAATCAAAAAGGAGCATGAATATTCAGAGCTGTATAAAGTGTTTATGAAGTTCATCTCATTTCTCCGCGGGGACCGTCTGCGCATGTTTTAAGTCAATTGTATGGAAGCTTCAAAGCCGATTACTGCAGAGAACGTCAATTCCTTACGATTTAAGAGAAGAAAAGAGATGCAACTACAACTAGACGAGAGAAGGATATTCAAATACAACTCACAAAGGAATATTGTATTTGTGGAACGCAATGTTCCATTGCACATTTAAAAAGGGATAAAAAAAGAAAGAGTGAAATGTGATTTATCTGCGCTTTTATTCTGTACGAACACAGATCCAGTGCCAGTAGGTACCTACCCACATTCGCGGAGGAATAGCCTACTTGAACTTTATATACAAAATTGCTCGTAAAACTTTATGTGGCAGTTTAAGAATTTCATTTTTGTTATTTAAATGAAAAAGAAACATACTTCATGGCTGGAAGGTACTTGGGGAAAATTTGATTCTTTTTCATAAAGAGAACGCCATTTTAAATTACTCGCAATAAAGCTGTTTTTGTTTTCTCGGGAGAATAGGGAATATGTTTCAATTTTTAAATTGTGTGAAATAATTTGCGGCCGACGGTAATTTATCTTTTTTTCTTGCGCTATTTTCTTTCTGCAAGTATAAAGATGGCCGCTTACGTCAAATTACAAACATTGATTATTTTTTCACAATTAAATTATGTTTAATTTATACAATTTCTGTCAACATCTGGCTTGTAGGCGGTGACGTTGTTAAATGCATTTAACACAAAGGTCGTGAGATCGAGATCCATTTATGTTAGCCTTATTTTAAACGCGCAACTACTTAGATTAATAATGATAAGTATTTTATAGCTTTTTTATTATTATGCTTGTATACGATTTTTCTTGATGCCAGAATGTACTATGCGCCTATAAAAGATCGTACCTAGCATGTTGATAGTATTGGAATAGTCGTACAAATTTGATAAAATGAGGTAACCTGTCCCAATTACAACAATTTCGTTGTCTGTCTGTCCGTGCGTCCGTCTGCCCGTAACTTTGTATAACGTCCGTAACTTTTTAATAATAAATTACAATTTTTTTTACGATTTTTTTAAATAAAATAAATACACACTTATTCCTTAGGAACCGACATGTAAAAGTATCGTCATCTTTGACGGGTTACAGCTAGTTTTATTACATTCGTTGCACGAAAATATTTTCGTTCACATTTTCAGCTCCAGATAATTTCTTAGATATTTTTAATAGCTGTACACAAATATTTATGTTTATGCTTAAATGTCATTTACTTTAAATAAAAATGACGGGATTGTGTGAAGAATACGATTAGAAAAAAAAAAAACGCTACATGTCTCAGGCATACGTATCATATCATACATATCTACTACTTCAGCTACAGAAAAGGTTGTAGAACCTGTCAACTATTGCTAGAATACTAAGTTTAATGAACTAGCATTTGCGATGACGGGCCTAAAGACATGGAACTGTCTTTTTAAAGCATTGTTTGAAAATACAGAATCTTGGTAAATAGTTTTTGTGCAGTTTTTATAAATTGTACATTATTATTATCATAGAAATCGTGTGGAAAATTAGAATTATGAAACCTTTACAAATCACCCCCACAGGAATAATTATGCATTAAATTCACCGTTAACACGCATGCATCGCCTTGGAAACAAATTTTCGGAATTCGTAGACATTTTTCGATGCAGGAGCATACCCGAATTAAATAATTACTCAGACTTAGAATATACCTATAGAATTAATTACAGTTTAATGGACTAAATTTTTACTTATGTTTCGTTCCCCGTGAATTATATACATTTTAAGGTGTCCCAATTATTGTTCATTTCCCTTTTAAATATTCTTCTTATCTTCTTCTTATCTGGTGTATTGGTTTAATTATCTTTATTTTACTCTATTACTAATTTGTTAAAGGTTTCTAAGTATTACTGTTTGCTTGTGTACTAATCATCGTTTACATATATTGTTCATTTGTATTGCTAATTTATTTTATATTGTTTTACATTGTTACATTTCATATTATTCATTTATCTTAAATATGTTTTAATATTATTTTTTTAATTGTTTACTGTAAAATGTGTTTTATGTTAGGTATATAAAAATCTTTTTAATTTTCTTGTACTGTAAAAGCCCACTAGGGCGTTGATTAGTACCTAATAAATAAATAAAAGTGCTTAGAAGTAAGGTTGACCAAAAAAATGTTACACATTTAGGCCCGGTTGTTTCAAGTTCGATCAAAGTAAGCGTTCTTTTAAAGCATAGATTTTTACGTTCTCCACCAATCAGACGATCCGTTTTCGTAAAAATCTATGCTTTCATCGACCGCTTACTTTGATCGAACTTGAAACAACCGGGCCTTAGTCAAGTCTGTAGGTACCTACCTGTGAAAAGTATTTCTAAGCCTATACCTCCAAAGGAACGACTTAATACTTAGTTAATAATCTGCCAGCGGTGTTAAATATCGTTATATCGGATCAGGTTCGGTGCGTACATAAATATAGTCGAAAATTGAAAACTGGAGAATAAGAGATCATGTACAATATAGAAGGTTGAAAGCCAAAACGTAAAACGACTTGACGTTGGCAAATATAACAAACTAGTCGGTGTACCCGATATTGCACGGATACAGTGTAACTGCAAGAACCTCTAAGAACAATTTAAAATTTTCACGAAGCTTCTAGAAACTGTAAAGAACCATCTATTTTCAATACCTACCTCCACCCTCTAAGCACCCTCTCTCCCGGACCATTCCACTCCCACAACGCCCCCCCAATCGACTTCCACCCTCACAATGGAACCGTTCTATTATATTAATAGATATAATATATTTTTTAAAGTGCGACTAACGTTCAGACGAAGGCTACAAAATGTTGTTATATGCATATGTTCGTTAGTAAACAGAATCTGTATATAATCCTGTTTATTTTGGCCAAAGATTTCTATCTATCTTTGCTAATATAATTCCATTGTGATGTCGCAATGTCATTGTAATATCTTTTTCCTTCCTCTTAGTTATTTTTATTTCTTTTTGTATTTAATTTAACGTTGGTTCTTTCTGATTATATTGTATTTTGTTTTTATATTGATATTTTATTTCCACTTCTTAGGCACTTTAGTATCTTATTATTATTTTAACCGAGTTCATTTCTTTTGTACTTACTTCACTTTGTTTTTGCATTCATTTTTATTTTGTAAATCTTATTTTTTATATTGTTACGTTTTTTAAAATAATATTATGATATGTATTTTTTATATTTTTTAATATAAAGTTATATATTTTATTGTGTTTTAATGCGGCCATGCCGCCCCGCACCGGTCGTATAAACCGGTGCGAGGCAGCTCATAGTCTTGCTAATTAGTGTTAAAAAAACGTCAATCAGGCGACGAATGAGCAGGGACGATTAGGGAGCTTTTGCTCATAGAACGGTCCTGGTAAGAGGTGGGTACCATTCACCGTTCAGTTGTTTATGTCATCAGCTGCTCAAGACACTCCTAATTATTCCTTTTCTGTGCCCTTCGAACCTTTCATCTCGACTGGCTGGTAGGTATATACAGATATATGGACATCCGAAAATATGTATATGTATATTATGTATATAAAATAGGTATATCAGACATTGTTTAAGAATGTATGAGCATATGAGGAAGAAGCCTCTTCTCTCTGCCTATTCATATTAAATATTCATATGCGCATTTAGCGCACTCCCGGATATTTTTCAAACCTACAATTCAAAATTAATAACATTATGTTCATCAGCGTGACTTATCAATTAAAATAAAACATGGTCGTTAAACCCGGCCTGTAGGATATTCTCGACCAATGATCTAATAAAAATTCACACGAGAAATATGTACACTTAGGTCAAAAGATAATTTGTTACAGTTAACGATTTTTATAATGAGAAATTCCACAGCTCAGTAACACCGCATAATCAGGGCGGTCCCACGGCATCTAGTGCCACATCCAGGCAGAGTTGTCCATCTCGGAACGGCCCTTACTTCTAACACCTTTGTACGCGGAATAAACAAACGTTTGTTATTATTGTCACGGGTCGCGGTGGTTGGAGACAAACTAATTTCGCGTCAGTCACTCGAGAATCTTCTACTAGTCTGTGGATCACTTTAAATCGGTTATCAGTTATAGCGTGAGCAGTTATGGTCTTACCTATAAAACATACATTGATAAAATCAAACAGTTACAATTAAGATTGCTAAAACTTACAGTAGATAATAGAACTAAATGTATGTACAAGGATGATTATAATAAATTATTCAAAGTATGCAAAATATTACCAATTGACCAAAAAGTAAAATATAACATAATACTAAAAGAAATGATAAATAATATTAATATACACACTGACACGCACCATAACTATGCAACCAGATCGACAGGACGAACAATGAGAATACCAATCACTAACAATGTATATGGCGAAAGAAAAAGAGATTATATCGTGCCAAGAATCTTTAATAAATTAGATAAAAATTCCTTTGAGATGATGCAATACAAAACAACTCCAATGGCTTCAAAAAAGTACAAGCTAAAATAATATATATTAAAGCTATGTACCTAATCTTACGTTAATTTATAATTACATATCATATATCACTTGTAAAAAAACATGTAACACTCGATAATGACCTACTATCTTCATTATAAAATAAAAATTATTGTCAAATATTGAAGGCAACCATGTCATGTAAAACTGCTGTGCAGTTTGGCATATGTATAATGTAATAAATATCAAAAAAAATCGTCTTCTAGAATATTCGCTCGTCTTTGGAACACTTTAATATGCTGTTTCACGTGCAGCTATGTAATTAATTTTTCGATTAGGTTTGTATCTTCTTGATTTAGGATATCTTTACATTATTTCAATATTTTATTTTCCAACATACAGACCGTCAACAGGTCATTACTGATAGCAGTTATAAAAATCAAGGAGACAGCATGTTATAAAATACACTTGGTAAAGAAATTGGAAATAATGTTAAAAAAACATGATTAAGAATTTTGTTGTAAATAACATAATATCAACAAGTTACTTAGTCAATATCACCTCGCAAGTGTGGAGCACGTGGGTTCCAAGGTCAACGTGGCATATCATGCGACATGTAACGGCCTTCGGCGCGATCGAATTAAGCAACGCCAATTTTCAATTAATACATACCCGCTAGGTGTCGCCAGTATAAATCGTTAATATTTTTTAGTGAAACTGCAATTTCAGTCCACGATATTTTAAGTAAATTAGATTAATTAATTACAATGTTATAGAAAAAATCTATCCAACGAAAAAAATTTAAAGTAGATATTTTTATTTTTCTTATTGTTATAAAAATTATCTCAAACACTTCATAAAAAATGAGCGATTGTTTTCAAAAAATTTAAATACGAATATCATGATCACGAAACACTCTAAATTTGTTATCCACACGATCATGTAAGTATGTGGAAACGCTTTCCAAAATATATTTTTGGGTTCGGTACCTATTAAGACCCATTGTTTATCTTTTCCAAATACTATTTGTATTTTGTTTTGACACAATCGCAGTAGTTAATATTGAGCTAGTTAGTATACAGGGTGTCTGGTAGCTAGTAGCAAAAAACTTCGCCTTACGTTAAAAATGACAACAACGTTGACTTTCACCATTTGTTATTTATGACAGTTCGAACGTTTTCGCTCTCCTGCGCTTAGTGACCACGCCCATACCCCCACCCGGCTCTAATTCCCCCTCCCCCCGATCCTCGCGTCGACCTTTAGTCTTAGGTTTAGTCTTAGTAGTACTACTTAAGACCTTGCGTTAGCATCTAAAACGTCAATTTTTTTTATATAATTTAAATAAAATGACAAAATTTTTCTTCGACTTGATCAAAGCAAATGCTTTTTTTTAATTTTCGATATAAGATACACTCTATTCAAAATTGAAGGAAGAAGACTCCCCAAGTTTTTGCTACTAGCCACGAGACGACCTGTTTCCATCTAGTTGTATTTTTTTACAAAATTGATAACAGGTTCAGGACTGCCATCACGCAGTTTCCCCGCATGGGTAGGCAGAGATGATTGAACGCCACACTCTTCTATCCTGGCACACCACTTTTGCTTCGGCCGCATTCATACATCTTCAGGAACCGGCTAAAAATATGAAGAGGCAATGTAATGAGCGTCTCCAATTCATGGAATTAATTGTTTTTACTTCTTCTTCAAATGTAGCAAATTTAAAAGAAAGAGTGTAAATAGTAAATTGAATATTATAAATAATCAGGTCCTTTTTGCAAATAGTTATCTTTTAAATTTATTTTCATATTAATTAGGTACTTTATATTATTATTTTCCATATATAACTTTTGATCTATACTTCGATTTTTTTAAAATATTATTTTTGTTTTCCTGATGAAGAAGCCATTGGCTTTGAAACATGTTGATTTTTTTCAATAAATAAGTGGTTTAAACAAAGTTAATTTATATTAATTATAATTGTTTTTAATTTTTTTGTTTTTTTCAGGGTTTTGCAATTTCGAATGTCCCTGGCGGGGATCGAGGCAATTGAAACAATCTGAGTTTGTCCATCGAACCACGCGGGGGTACCTACCCCTGCATAGAGAGTGGCGGCCGAAGGCTCGGAGCTATTTTCTATTTTAATTGCAATTAGCACTTCTTCCCGCTTTCTCCGAATCTGAGAGCCGGGCGAGACGGGGAGAGAGCGCGTCTCCCTCTCGCGGAACTCTCTCGCTCGCCGGCGGAGAGAAATTAAATTTATCTGTTAAATTGCTTTCTGAGCTTTTGAATTATTTGAGTTCGCTCGAGTCGAAATTAAAATTATCAATTACGGCGCGTAAAAATAGTTTAGGTTTTTAAATACCTACTCGTTTTAAACAGATTTTGGCATGAACACGTGTAATAATAAGCAAATGTCAATACTTTGAAATATACTTACGTAACTAGAATTTCTAAGATTTGCAGAGATGCACATAATTTATTTATTTATTTATTTATTCATACGCCAATCGGCTATATACATTGATTTTACAAAGATAATAGACTTAAATAAATGGATTAGAAAAATTGCACATATATAAAAAAACAATACTAGCATAGTAACAACATGGTATAATCATATAGGGTTGAGGGTAATTTTAATACTGTGATAACAATCTTTTTGCCGCTGATGAGAATGAGACGTATGATTCATCGAAGAAGTTGATATCAACACAGTGGCTATTCACCAGATTGGCAATCCTATTTCTTGGGCCATTGTACACGTAACTTTTTGTGGATTTAGTGGTTTCTAACAATCTACGCACTCTAATCGAAGATATTCCGAATACTCTGACCGTTTTAGAATAATTCGGAAACAATTGGGAACCGGTAGAATGTATGGGAATATGATAGAAGATTCGAGAGAAAGAAATCTATAAAATGCGTAGCAGCCGCGGAACAGTTTGTTTTTGACAAGAGAGTGAAAACTATAGGTCTGGGGTAGTAGGGTATACAGTAGGTGGTGGTGTTGTGTCTAGTGGTCAATTTTCAATGAAAAGAAACATCAGTAATATATCATGTATATTTATTTTGTCGCTTTTTAGACTCAAGACATCGGTTGTTGGAATCAGAATATTAATAAATATCGGTACTCCGGATTTTAGGATTCTTTATTTTCATGCCTCCGGCTCAGGTTACACGCGAAATTTTAATACACGACCTTGGAACCCACGCGCTCTACACTTGTGCGGTAATTTCATCAATTTTTAATTTATAAACTTTAAATTGTATTTTTTACATTGTTTTAACATTCTCGACCATAAAGAGTGAACTTTGTGATTATTCTGTTTGTAATAAAAATATACTTAGTCAATCAAAGTTAAGGGTTGATAATTTTTATGTTAAAAAATAAAGATAATAAAATAAACTATAATAAAAAAATGTAATAGTGTCACACAATTGCTAGTATTTCTTGCAGCTTACCTTTCTTTACAAATTAATGATTAATAATAACATCCCTTATGCGAGAATTGCACTGGCTTCGTTTCCCTGAGAGAGTAGGGTTCAAACTGTGTTGGTTGATGTACAAGGCAACTCATAACATGGCGCCTCTGTATCTTCAGGAGCTCTGTTTCCATACAACACAAATGTAAGACGTCAAACTCTCAGGTCAGCGTCTACTTCAGCGGTGAGAAGGGCTGTGGAACCGGCAAGTCAGTTCCAGAAAACTACGTTCAGCGATACCCTCCCTGATAAGAAACACGAATTTAGAGACTTTTTAAAGAAAATACTTAAAACGCACTTGTTTACAAAATCTTTCCCAGAATATTTTTAATATTCGTTGTTTTTTTTACAATTTTATGTTTTCGTTTTCTTTCTGTTTTGTTTTAAATTTTATTTTTTATTTTGTTATAGAATGCTTTTAGTATGTAAGAGTTTTTTTGTGTGTAAAGCGCCCTTGAGGTGAAATTTTCACAAAAATGGCGCTGTATTAATAATCCAATATTATTATTATTATTATATCACCTGATTCCTGATACTGGCTGAGTGCGCCGCATTGTTTTATTCGAAGTCATCATCGGTAGTCATCATAAATATTTTCAGTTTGAGAGTATGACAAGTAAATGTGGTATGTTGCTGTAATCTGTGCTATCTGATGCTGTGCTATTCTGTCGATGTGACTGTGTGCGAATCTGTGCTATTCTGAAAATAGCAACATTCGGATGTCAGATATTTATCCCAACACTCAATAGACGAAAATAAAAATAAACGAGACGTAGGTATACGTCGGTGGTGTGGTCAGAGGGAGAAAGAAGTAGGTACATGACGGTTATCCGTCATACGTCAGATGTAAATAGAGTCCAACGATATTTCTCTTTTCTATGGTCTAACGTGACAATGAAAATTTTGCCATAATTTTACATCAGGACGCTGTGGGAGAAGAAATTAATAAGTGCATATGAAATATAAGTTTTAAATACAGAATTTGTACTTATTTTACGTAATTTTAGTCGAAACACGAGAATTGTGAGGTTAGGATTGCGGCGGAGGGCAGCTGTCAGACCGGAGAAATCGCAAATAAAGTATTTTACTTTGAGAGAGATACGTGAAAATATACAAATCTTCTTATTTAAGCACGACGAACACCTAATACCGACGTATACCTACGTAACGTTTGTAATTTATTTTAATTTTCGTCCATTAAGTGTTGGGATAAAGATCTGACATCCCTGAATAGCATAGATTGTTTTTAAGCCAGAATGATTCGAGGAATATGAAACATTCGACTTGTATGTTGTTAATGGACTTCTGTTTGCAATTAATATTTCTCCGTAGTCTTGTCACCGCGAAGATAAACGTTTCAATGGGACAATGGTATTTATTTGTTTATTATTGAGTTAATTATAAGTGCACTTATCTCCGCCCACCAATGTACCATCGGAACCAGATATGTATCTAAGTATATGCTGTAGCACCATCTAACGTCATGTCACAATCTTATGCACTTATTTCACTGCTGGCGGTAGTTTTGGATATTCTAGTCGTTAGAACGTTCACATGATTTGTTTGGAATATTTACCGTTCTTGACCCGAGACAATTATACATTAAAACCATACTTATATAGTTCCACAAGGAAAAGGTAAATTTTAATCGTACACAACAAACACGGGTTACAAGGCTGGCAAATACAATTAATTTCGAGGTACCTAAAAGGAAAACGTCTTTTGGGCAAAGACAATTTAATTTCACTGCCCCGCTTGTTTTTAACAAGTTACCTAATGAAACTAAAGAAATAACTCTACACAAACCTCTACAAAACATCATATTACTAAGTTTATAAAAATATCAGGTAGAAGGTATGCTGAAGAAGTGATCCGCCCTTGACCTCTGAATTGGCAAAAACTGATTTATATAATTTAAAGTATACTTTAATATAATATTTATTTTTGTAACTACTTAAATTCTTATCTTAATTTTGTATGTATATTTTCTTTTCTTTTTCTTTTATTTTATATTTAGGTATTCCCATGATTTACTTTATTATTATTGATCTAATTTCATTCTTATGCTTATACTTTCTTTAATTGTCATTTGTTAATATTACGTAAATATCATATGAGAATAACTGCCACAGAACAGGTTTTTACCTAGTGTGGCAGTTATTAGTAACTTGTATTAACAAATGTAAATTAAAAATAAAAAAATAAATAAACGAATAAATGTAAACATTACAAAATTGAGGTATCTTGTGGTTTAGGACAAAGCAAACGCATACAAAACATCGATTCAACAGGAAACGGGTTTTAATATCGTCGAGGTTTTATGACCTGTTCTCTGTTGTACATGCATACAGAGTGTGACAGAGATAGTCCACAATATTTTACAGGATTCCTGCCTTGATGATGAGTCGAAAATGTTCAAGAAACTATGTATACCAATATCAATAGTTGTGGAGTTTGCATTTTTTTCAATATTTCTGACAAATTATTTGCAAAACGTTGAACTATCATTTTGGTAACTTAAATCTATTGTGAAAAATTCATTCGTTTCAATACAAGCAAAAAAATTAAGAAGAAAAATTAAAAAAAAAGATAAAACTTTGCAGAAATATAAGTTACTGTAATGATTGAATAAAGTTTTGCAAAAAATAAGTCAGAAATATTGAAAAAATGGAAACATTGATAATGAATATCTCCTATTGATAGGTCATGGTTGCTTGAATCTTTTTAACTCATAATCAAGGCAGGAATCCACCTGTAAAATATTGTGGACTTTTTTACACCCTGTATATAGTTATTATATAAAATATTGATTGCTAGTTGCTAAGCACTTTTCATGTTTTGCATGTTCAAGCAGTCATGACCCAATTCAATCCAATAATAATTCAGACCTAAATCAATAGTTATGGAATTATGCGACATCAAAGATCGCATTTTTCTTAATATTCCATGCTTATTTTTTGTAAAAAGTTGAACTATAATTACAGTAACGAATGAATTTTTCGTAATCGATATAAGTTACTGTAATGATAGTTCAACGTTTTGTAAAAAAAAAGTCAGAAATATTGAAAAAAAATTGCTATCTTTGATGTCGCAACTCCACAACTATTGATATTAGGCCATGGTTGCTTGAAAATATTCGACTCGTAATATAGTCCTGCGAGGTTATTAAAGTTTTCCAAATAACCCTGTATAATGCTTTTTGTTTTTATGCGACTTTCTCTTTTCGCTTTAAATAAATTTTCACACATGTGCTCAGCGTTGTGTTGTGCCATATCTGCCTACTCTCGCGGCGATCGACAGTGACGGTGAGTAAATGAGTTTGAATAAATCATCCCCTCAATGGTGGGTTTTGGTGCCGGGACCAAAAATTTAATTTAAAAAGTTTTTTCCATAATCCATTTTAATTCATGATTATTCCGTACTGAGGGATGGAGTTACTGCTTCGTCCCACTCTTCCCTGTTCCCCCCCGTTCCCGCTCACCCCCCCGAAGTGCTGTGTAAATTAAGGTTATTAAAATTTGAAAGCTCCATTTTATTACAAAAGAATTTTAGTAGCATGTACTTCGAAGAGTTTTCGTACAAATAAAATTTTATGTGTAAAAATATGGTTTTCGAGCGAGAATAAATTATATTAATTTTACCCATTTTCGCTACCTTGTTAAAGAAATGTTTTAAACAAAATTATGCGATGAAATACTTTTACGGTCTTGCCGGTTTATTTCTGATGTTTTGTTGCCGAGAAAAATCTCTAAAGTAGTAATAAGATTGCGAAATGAGTAATTTAATTAAAAAGCGATGCTCCTTAAATTTCGTTACCATTTTGATTTTTAATCAACATAAATTTTATATTATTTACAAAATGAGATTGTATCGAATATGAAACGGGTTTCGGCCCTGCGCGGGGGCGGGCGGGCGGATAGGGGGGAGGGTGTATGGAAAGTAGGGGGGTAAAACAAGAGACAATACACAGAAGGGGTTCTGGTGGGGGAGAGTTCGGGAAGAGGGATAAAAATATTATGCTGTTTAAATTTTATATTCCTCAAAAGGATTTATTTAAAGCGTTACAAAGAAACGGCACGGCAAGACAAGTTATGAAAATTTATCGTCGCTCTCTTTCCCCCCGCATACATCTTTAATTCTCTCGTGAAACAAAAGCAGCCGAGGGCACCGTCTTCCAACCGCGCATTCACAGAAGGTTTATTATTATTATTATAATTTTTTTCTTTTTTTTTCGTTCTATTTATTTTCTTTACATTTTATAATATCTAGTCGCACAAAACGTCGAAAAATACGTTTGTCTGTAGGTTCATTTTTACAATTGAAAGTTACACTATTACAAAATATTATTCACTTTATAAACATAAGAGATAAAAAACGAAAACAATTAAGTACAAAAAACAACATAAAATAAATTTTCAGTACAAAAGCAAATTAAGAAAAAAACAGTAAATAAAGAAAATAGCAAATTAAAAATATATATAGCAAAAATAAGGAAAGAGAAAGAGAAATATATATAAATATAAACATCACTAATTATTCATTGTCATTATCATAATAAAACACTTCACATCATTTCAATATTAATATAGTTCATAAATAACTTATGTCGTTTTCTATTAACCACTTTTTAAGTTCTGACACTGATTTTCTAGTTTTAAGGCCTGAGGGAAAGGTACTTTGTATTTTGTTCAAGAACATTGGAACTCGATATTCAAGTGTATTTTGATAAAAATTATATAATTAATAAAAATAAACTTAGTTTTCACCACTTTTTTATTGAAAAAATCAACATGTTTCAGAGACCATGGCCCCTTCGCCACGATACAATTGTATGCTGTTCAATTGCTCAGATGGTTTGGGCATGTTGAGCGAATGAATGAGGAAAGAATGGTAAGAAAGATATATAATGCAAGTGTTGGTGGTGCCAGAAAGGGAGGGCGACCGCGGAAGACGTGGCACGACCAGATTAACCAGATACTGGAAGATGATCCCGTTGGAAGCTTCAACAACTGGCGAGCTTGCGTGCGAAGATGTATGAATGTGGACGAAGCGAGAGTTGTATGTCAGGACAGAAGAGTGTGGCGCCCTATCCTCTCTGCCTACCCCCACGGGGAAACGGCGTGATGGTAAGTAAGTCAGTGAGGTTTATTTTTTGTTTAAAAAACAAGAAATGCCTTTTTTAATAATTTAGACCTAAAATGCAATGTTATCAAAGCTCCTTTTTTTGGCTTCATAGCGCACGCAAAAAATATAGCGCGGAGAAAATAGAGCGCGTAAGCCTTCGAGATAAAATCAGAAATGAAGAAATAAGACGCCGAACAAAAGTTGCCGATATTATGGACCGTATTGCAAAACTAAAATCGCAGTGGGCTGGACATATGGCTCGACAGGAGGATACTAGATGGACACCAGAATCCTACAGTGGAGGCCCTGGACAACAGAAGCGTCGGAAGACCTCCCAAAAGGTGGTCTGATGACATAGTCCAGCAAGCAGGAAGAACCTGGATGCGAAGGGGGAGAAACAGAGATGAGTGGAAGAAAATGGAAGAGGCCTACATCCAACACTGGAGAGAAACAGGCTAAGGAAGAAGTAGTATAGTAGTAGTAGTAGTTAGTATAGTATTATGAAGTTCCTTGTAATAAGAAAAACGAAAAATCATGTGTCACTCAGGAAAAACGACTTTGAAAAAAAAACTGGCAACACTGCGTATTCTGACACACATTACAATGTTGCCACGGAGAGTGATCTTGAATATAATCAGTTAAAATGTATTAATTCGTTGTGTAAATGAGTTTCATCCACAGATTTCGTACAACTGAGTAAATAATTTTAAGCGAGGCATTTAAATAAAATATCCAATAATTATTGACTTTAACAAAACCGGTATTGGGTAGAGGCAAATGCACAGCAGTGGCGTAATTTACATATATCATTCTCGTACGTCTCTTTTCTGCTCATAAACAATGATGTACACGTTTCGTATTAAAAAATAAATAAAGACATGGTAAACTTTTTCGTAATAATAAGAATACCTACTAGAAATGGCCCCCTCGATAATGATTGTTGGTTTATCAAAAAATATAATATACCAATTTAAATTCAAGAGAAAAACAAGTTAATTCGTTTGACGCGAGAAAAGAATTGACAGGAGATATTGTGGTTCTACGTTGCCATGCGACTCATGTATTTGTTAAATTTAAAAAAATTGTTTAGTATATTTTTACGTAATTAAATGTGTTTAAAAGAATAATAAAAACATATACAAAACCTACTAACACTTAAAATATGTATCAAAAAATGATCCATTTGTTAGTAGGTATAAAAATAAAGTATGCTTTCGTCAGGATCCTAGTGTGCAACTGAGAATATTTAGGATGGTTCCATATAATAGTACAAACGTACATGCATATGATGGGATGGTCAGGATTTATACATTTTGCGCAGGGACATAAAATATATAATATTTGTACTCAATATAAGATGCAGTTATTTTGCAGGGAGGGTTTGTGGTAGGGGAATGATGAACATATTTTGCGCAGGTTTCTATTATTCCTAAAGGGTAACTTAGCATTTTTAAATACAAAATATTGAGAAGCGTAAATGAATTAATTGAGTCCTGTCAATATTCGTACTATTTTCAAACTAATTCAGGTCGGTCAATTGGTGCAGTATTTTATAGAAAACAGGTAGACAGACATTCCGTTTTATATACATTAATTTGAAAAATAAAATAAAATTACATTTAAAATATATTATATAAACCACGTGTACATTTTAATATAATAAAGAGTAAAAAATAAATTTTTGGACAAAATATTTTTGCCTTTATCTCCAAATAAAAGGTGGGCGCTAACGACATTGATATAGATACAGAAATCTTTTGTTTATGGAGGGAAAGTGCCCAAGCTTTTATTTGGAGAGTGAGGCAAAATTTTTTGATCGAAAATTTATTTTCTTACTTTTTAGCACATTTAAATATAAGCGTGGTTGTTTATAAAATATTTTTTTTCATGATATATTATTTTTATTTTTAATATTACCCGTCGTACAAAAACACTTCGGTAAGAAACAAGCGCCATCTTTTGGTGAGGTCATTAAATAATTTTTCACAAGAATCTTTGATTAATTAAGTATGATTAATTGATAAAATAGTAAATCTGATTCAAGTATTGTCATCGAAAATACATCTGTGTGCAAAATTTCAGCTCGATTGGACATTGAGAAGCGGGTGAAATATCGATTATAAGATTCCGCCCAGAAAGACAAACAGGTGAAACTAATAAGCGTTGTAATAATAAAATAGACTTGGCGCCATCTAGCAGGTGCAGCTCAAAGTATAATACGAGAAATATTGCATATTAAAAAATGTTGCTATCTACGTAGAAAAATATATGTAGGTAGGTATATGAAATAAAGTATATATTATATACTTTATTTCATATACCCATCATATACCAGCTTTCTACCGGCAATAGAAATCTCTTTCCATTTAAGAAAGACAATCGAATTAGTATGTGTAAGCCGTGCGTACGACGCATATTGTTTCGTTGTGTTGGTGTTTATCCCCGTAAAAACCAACACAACGAATCAATGTGCATCGTACGCATGGCTTACGCATACTAATCCGATTGTCTTTCTTAAATAGAAAGATATATAGCAATTGTTATGCAGAAAAGCGCCAAGCCACAAGATATTGATGTCATCGGACGGAGTAAGGTTAATAATTCTATATTCTACTAAAACCAGCCAAGCCGCTTTCATACAAAAAATCATTATTGATCGCGAAAAAACATTTTAAAATCTGCAAAAAGCGCCCACGCCGCTTGAAACACTTTTAATATGACTATTCCTCAAAACATGTTCACCAGAAAATAATTATTTAGTTATATATTTAGTATTATTATAAAGATTAAAAAATACACGGCGGTAATAAAAATTCCATACAAATATAAATTTAACTACTAGATATTCATAATAAATAAATAACTCTGGCTGAATGTATATTTGACATAATGAAATCAGACAGATGATAAAACATCAACTTTTCTAAAAATCTACACTTAAATCCACTTTATAGTTATTAGAAATTATCATTTATACATTATTTATATTTTTTGTAGTAAAGCTTATTCTAGGTCTTGTGTAGATTTGATAATTCCATTTTTGGACAAAAGTGGTTTTATCTCAGTTTGAGTTTTTTGTGGCTCTGGCTGTTTTCTGCAGAATGCATAATTCACATAATAAGATCAGACAGTTGAAAAACACCAATATCTATAAAAATCTACACTTAAATCCACTTTACAGTTATTAGAAATTGACATTTATACAGGGTGTACCAGAGCTAGCAGCAGAAACTTGGCCGATAGATTACTGACTATGTTATGAGTCTAAAATGTTCAAGCACCCATGACCTAATATCAATATGGAGATATTCAATATCAAAGTTTGCTTTTTTTTTCAATATTTCTGACTTATTTTTTGCAAAAAGCTCAACTATCATTACAGTAACTAATACCAATTATGAAAAATTAATTTTCTTCAATACAACTGAAAAAAAATGATAAAAACCTTGTTAAAAAATCAATTTTTGCAAGGTTTTTATTATTTTATTGGATTTGTATTAAAGCGAATGAATTTTTCATAATCGATATAAGTTACTGTAATGATAGTTCAACTTTTTGCAAAAAATAAGTAAGAAATATTGAAAAAAAAGGCATACTTTGATATTGCATATCTCCATAACTATTGATGTTAGGTCATGGGTGCTTGAACATTTAAGACTCATAACATAGACAAGAACCTACCGGCAAAGTTTCCGCTTCTAGCTCTGGTACGCCCCGTGTATTATTTACAATTTTTTAAAGTAAAGAACATTTTAGGCTTTGCGCAGATTCGATTATTCCATTTTTGGACAAAAGTGCTATCATCTCAGTTGTGAGTTTTTTGTGGCCGACCGCTTTCTGCATAACTATATTTAGGGCCGGTCTTATAAACGTCCGTTAGTTAAATATCAGACCAAATAAACAGAAATTTGATACAAACGTCATTATTTTCGTCTTATAACAATCCGTTAGTCAAATTTTAGTAAATTTTTACCGACAGTCGAACCACCAGTTTACCGTCCGTTAGTTGAAATTGACAGAAGTATGACATATTGACGTATTATTTTTTAAGGTTAGGTCCGTTGTCAATTTGCGTTTTATGCTGCTTGTTTAACATGTACACATATTCTGTACTGACTGCTGCTACATTTTCAAGGAAAACGTTTTCAGATAGCAATGTCCAGCTATTATTATATTCAAGTTCGTCGGATGAAGAACAAACTCGACGACAAGGAATGTTCAATATACGAGTGGATTATTTTAATATTTTAGATGACGCAGATTTTATCAACCATTTTCGTTTGTCGAAAAGGTCTGCTTGACAGCTTTAAAAGATATTGGGCAAAATGTAAAAAGGCGCACGCGTAGGAATCTGACATTATCATCAACCACAAATTTGCACGTTGCCTTGAGATTCTATGCTCTTGGATCAATATTATTAGCTGCTGCAGACTTTATTGGGGTTTCAAAGGACTGCCAGTGTGTGTGGTGTTGTGGGAAGTATCCCAAAAATCCGGTGCGAGCGACTAATTTAAGGCTATGTTTATAGAAGTTATGTTTCGTTTCCATATAAAAGATATATAATTCGCCTCTGACAGCTCTAAAATCATAGACAAGAATAGTACGATATGCGATACTTACGGACGGTAAAAAAAGTTTTATAAGACGAGCGTCGGTAACATTTATAAACGAACGGCCATCCGTTAGTAAATTGTCGATTTACTAACGGAAATTTGGTCTTTCGTTTATAAGACCGGCCCTTAAGTTATCTGTTGATCGGCTAGTTGCGCCCCTGCTGCATGCTTCGCGTCCATATTGGTTTCTGCGTCGCAATAATCATTATTTATATTCCTTAATGGCAGACGCAACACGGAGCAGCATTATGTCCTCATTTGGTATTTATTCCCTCTTCGTGATGGATGGCCCGGCCGAGGTCAGTGGCTATCAAAAAACGCCTTTTAATTACAATCTGGTAATGAAATGCCTTCGGGAGATACAAAAAACTTCTGAAAAATGACGAATCATCTATCAGACGCTCTCGTTTGTGAGGAGGTTATGTGATCAACATTATTGAAACGCGGCTTTGTTTGGACCAAAATATCGGCGTTGAATGGCATGCCTTTCTTTCTCGGATAGTTCGTTCCTTTACATGATTTTTATATTTTAAATATAAATCAATATATATATATATAAAGAAACTCGTGTTTCCCTACCCGCCAAGTTTTCTCCACAACCAGCCACAACCACCCACCGGTGGTTATGGTGGTGGATAGCCCTTGGTGTCACATCGAAAATATGCAAGTTTGGTGGGGGTGGCTCTGCGTGGGTGACGAAAATGTGCTCTCTAGCACATTGTTTTGTTATGGGAAGACCATAAATGCTTCAGATTGTTTCAAAATAGGGGCGCCGGCTATGTCGGTGAGTCTAGAAGGTTCTGGAAAAACCTGCTCTAGAAAGTTCTGGAAGGTTATAAACTGAGTGGCGGAATGTGTCAGTGGGTCTAAAAGGTTCATGTACTTTACTTAATTGGTAACTGAAAATTTTATAAATAGATTTTACAAATAAGTGTTTATATGTGGTGTATCCTCTGTTTGATAATGGCCTTGCAAGCCGAAACAGCTGTCACACTTAAAATAGTTAACCCGCAGAACTTAATAATAATATTTATTAAAATTTAATTTATTTTAAATTTCAGCAATAATAAATATGGAGTTCTACAAAGTAAACACAAAAACCATAAATAAATATACAAGACGAACCAACATAAATTTAGTTTCTTGCTTGTACCTGTGCTTCCACATTTTCCCAAATAAAAAAATAAATTAGTTTAAATATTTAAAATTTAACCACTAATACTAAAGTTTTGAGAGACATAACGTTTTATGTTCAAGCCCACTTTTGTATATCTTACTATACCGAATAAACAGCGAGGCGGAGCGGTAGCAGATCAGTGTTCAAGAACAGTGACTACTTAGGGATGACGTAGGCGTTACCAATTGGTTTTATAAGTAAGAAAGATATGTAAGATTCCAGCAAACACGTTTTCGCATTAAAACATGTCGTTCATTTCGGTTCACACGAGGAAATGAAATAAGCGGAATATTTTGACCTCAATGAATAAGCTTCATTTCTAAGAATCGTTGAGAAATCGTGACGGTAATTTATTTTGCATAATTAATTAACAAAAAAATCTGAATATAGTACAATATTAAACTATATCTTTTTAAGACACCATAAAAATGTTTTTTAGCTAGCTTATTTGAAATCATTAAATCAATCAAATACATGTTACTTCATCGGCTTACGTAATTTTTAAAATGTATTTATGTTTCAGTGTAGTGTGAAATTTCGTGTACAAAAAAGTCGACAATTGTATAACCATTTGAATAACTATAATTAGCACAATTTGAAGTTTCCGAAAATAATTGCTTGATTTGTAATTATAGACTCTAGTCGATATTATAATGGAAATGTATATATTAGAAGGTTACTAATAATATGACATATATTATTAAAAAAAATTAAAAATGTATCAAATATTGCTTTAATTTTATCTAATTTGAATTTTTAACACTACGAATTACTACAACAAAATACATAAAAAACACCCGCGATTAAAACATTATTATCTCGATCGGAATCGAACCCGAAACCCTCCAGAACAGTGTTTTTCAGACAGTACTTACTACTAGATCATGTCGTGAATATCCTCCTAGTTTACCATCAAGTTTTACCTTTCAAGAGCAAAGTTGCTAACTAACCATCACGCCGTTTCTCCGCAGGGGTAGGCAGAGAGGATTGAGCGCCACACTCTTCTATCCTGGCATACCACTTTTGCTTCGGCCACATTCATACATCTTCTCATACAAAAGGTTGTTGCGGCTTTTAACGGGGCCATCCTCAAACACTTGTAGTATCTGATCATGCCAGGTCTTTCGCGGACGCCCTCTATTCCTGTTGCCTTCAAAGCAAAGTATTATAATATAAATCAACCTAGAACAGGATGTGCAGCAATCTAGGAGTAAATAAGTTAATTATTGTAGATCATGTACATATGCCTATTGGTTTGGCATGCCGATCGATTAGCAAACTGGCTTATCTAGTGTAAAATGAACCGAAATTGAACTAACTATATAGGCATATTCGCGGTTATGATAAAATATATATCAAATACATACGAAATACAAAAAAAAAACAATAAAATAAAGTATTTAAGAATTTCAATATATTATTTATTTGATGTTTTACAATAAAGTGAAAAATTTGTCAATGCTTTTGAGTCGCAGTTTATTTATTGGTAGAAGTACACCCACAATATACAAGAGAATATAACTAAGGGACGTTCCATCGTGTCCAAACCTGGAGAGTTTTGGTCAAGGAAATGACCTACATAAATATGTTCTCTGAAGTCAAAGAGAAAACAAATAATTATATCGTTTGGTTGTGTAAAAATGTTATAGCCGAAATATGCAAGTCATTTTCAATTAGATTATCATTAGAGAGTTGAAATTTTGTGAACAGGCGCTAATAAATTAGAACGGCTAGACTAAAAAAAAGTATCACAAGCGGAAAAGCGGGTCATTTTTCTTGATTTTCAGGCGACAGTTTTGTCATTTGATCTCCAACTAGTAGTTTTTGCAGTAGTGGTAACACTTTTGACAAGAAAAAGTACCGATCATAAAGATGCAAAAAATTGCTCTCACTTAAAAATATATCAAATTAATGCTACAGCAACTAAAAATGATATATATGCTAGTTGCGATACTTTACGCAAGGGAGGTCAAATTCCGTTTCCAGCTAGCTGGCAGATTTTCAGCTCTGTTTAATGTTATTACAAAGATTAACATCTTAATAGATACAAGTCGGGTTTCCATTAATTTTCTTTTTAAATTATTGTTGAAAATACATTTCGCCATCTTTATCTCGGAGTTGGCTCCGCAAATTGGCGTATTATTACGTTCAATATTATTCCTACAAAGTGTAGCCACGCCAGAATAATAACCCTCTCCCAACACGAAATCACAACGTGTGTGCGCAACTATGTATAGTTACTTGCTCGTGTAATTGTTAAATCCGTAGTAATAACAGTATTTTAGAAAAAATACCTAAATACAATAATTCAAGCCATCTCGTTGCGAGAAATTTCAATCCGCTGCGAGATATAATGTTACAGGTTGTTCATTTTTTTTGGGTAGATTGTATTTAATGTGAACTGTTCGATCTGTACGTTTGGATTTGAATAAGCGGAGATTATCTCGAAGCTCATCGAAGTGTACCAGGTATTTTTATCACCTTTTAAATCCAAATTGAGGAGCGTTTATACTGTAAGATCATTGCTTAATATTTCAAAATTTTACCTTGCACATAAAATAGATTTATTTCTGTGTTGAGAATACAACACACTTGATTCGAGTTTGTGTCTTGAAATGCGGATATGGCACTGTTTGTTGTGAAGGTAATTTTTTTTCAGTTGTCAGAAATCGGTAGAATTTGGCACCTTTTTTAAAATAATATTTTAACTAATTGAATTACACGTACTTCATACTATGGGTACCTATTTTGTATGAAGTATGGGGTGAGAGAGAAACATCAATACCGATGCGTATGTATACCGGATACATTCCGATAAATAATTTTGTTCTGAAATTGAATAATTTAGAATCATTAGAAATTAGTAAAAGCATGTAAAAGTAAACAAAATATTATTCATAATCAATTAAATTTAACTACATAATTTCTGTAATCAAGAACAGCAATAATATTTAAAAATAATTTAGAAAACCAAAAAACAAAAGACATCATTCATTTTGACATTTATAAAACACACTGACGATGGAAAGGTTTTTCCGAAACATGTAGGTGTAATTGTTATGTGATGAATATAAGTAGATTAAAACAATTAATAAAAATAATTTTTAAAATGTCAATCTACAAAGTTGCCCAACCAATTGCATTTTTTTTTATTATATTAGGTCCTTACATATGAAATTGGCGTTTAGTATGGGAGGAACATAAAGCCGATTTTTTTTTATTATAATATATTTATTTAATCAAAGTATGTACCATTGCTATCTATGCACTTTTGCCATCTCATAGGTAGTTCATCGATCCCTTTACTAAAAAAACCATTCGGACGGGAATCAATAAAATCTTTGAAGGCGGTTTGGACTGCCCCATCGGAGTTGAATTTTTTCCTTTGCAAGAAGTTATCCAAATTTCGAAAAAAATGGTAATCTGTTGGGGCAAGGTTCGGAGAGTACGGTGGATGTCTTAGACATTCCAATTGAAGCTCCTCTAATTTGGTAGCCGTCTGTTGTGCAGTGTGTGGTCTAGCGTTATCATGAAGCAGCAGTGGCATAGAGCGATTAACCAGCTTCGGTTGTTTAGCAGCTAGCTTTTCCATCATGGTTTGCAGTTGCTGACAATAGACATCTGCCGTAATCGTCTGGCCAGATTTAAGAAAGCTGTAGTGAACGACACCAGCACTAGTCCACCAAACGCTCACAAGTAACTTTTTTGGAGCAATTTTCGCTTGGGGCATGGTTTGGCTGGTTCGGCAGGGTTCAGCCATTGCGATGAGCGCTTCCAATTATCGTACAGGATCCACTTTTCATCACAGGTAATGATTCGATTTAAAATCCCTTCATTATTGTGCCGGTTGAGTAATGCAACGCAGCAGTCAACGCGCGTTTGTTGATTTGCTTCACTCAATTCGTAAGGTACCCACCTTTCAAGCTTTTTCACCTTACCAATTTGCTTCAAGTGGATTAAAACAGTTTTATCACTAACACCGCAGCCTGCAGCTAACTCGGATGTGGTTTGCGATGGATCCGCTTCCACAATAGCCTTCAATTCTTCATTATCAACTTTGGTCTCCGGCCGTCCACGGGGCTTGTTCTGCAGGTCGAAATTTCCAGAACGAAAACGTTGGAACCAAAAACGCACTGTGTTTTCTTTTGCGGCACCGTCGCCATACACATCATTAATCCTTCGAGCCGTTTCTGCAGCACTGGTACCACGGTGGAACTCGTACTCGTAAATAACGCGATATTTCAAGTTTTTCATTTTGTAAACTGAGTGACGCAAAGAAAAAAACAATTGAAGAAAAAACAAAAGAATTATAATTTTCAAAACACAAATACATGAGTAAATAGCTGTATAAATTTGGATTTGGAATTCCTAACCAAAGAGAAGATATTTGAGATCAAATTTGCCAGTACGGTAAAACGTCAATTTCATATGTAAGGACCTAATATCATTAATTTCTATTTTTTTTGGAAAAAATGAAAATGAAATATATATCTCGTAATATTCCTATCACAATAATTATCACGTTATTAATATTTTATAATATTCTGTCAGATATTTCACTAGCTATTCGTAACCGGCGTTGCACGGGTTAAGGATTAAGTTGAAAATAAAATTGTGAGGGTAAAGAAAGGTTCGATTCGAACAGTATAGATTTGCATCGAAAATATATAAGAAAAGGGTAAAATGATAGGGGGAAATGTCGCCTATATTACCCGCCGAGTCCTAAAGAAGAAGTTTCAAAATTTTGAGTCCGATCGGTCGAACGGTACAGATTTTCATCGAAAATATCAGGGGGAGTGAAAGGGGTAAAAGAATAGGGGGATATGTCACATATGTTAACCGCCGGTGCTAAAGCATAAGCACGCAAAATTTGAATCGAATCGGACAAACGGTGTAGATTTGTATAGAGAACAGACAGACAGACATTGAGTTTTATAGGTATAGTTTTTCCCAATGTTCTCACTGCATGGGCCTGGTTAGTTCATGTCTATATGTATATTTTGGTGGTCTGCGAGATTAACATAAGATTTCATAGGACCAATACTATCACAGTGAAGATGACAGATAGTCCAAGACATCGCGAGTCTGTTAACAATATGGCTCAAACATCCCGATAAATTGTTGGGACAGGATACTTGAACGCACTGCACCATGGAATAGGGTTGCCAACTTTTATTAGAAGAAACAGTCTGAAATAGAGTATATCTTATTTCAAAGGAGGTAAATAAAGAGTGCGGACTTATAAAAAAGAGTATCATTTATTTCAAATTTATGAAAAAGTATTTTTTGCTACTTTTTGCAGCACACAACAATTTTTCACTGTTTTTAAAAGAATTGTACGACTCCAAACATTCTAACTCCAAGTTCACTTTTTCTTGCGACAAAATAAACGTAACCTCAAAATAACTTGTGACATTGACATCACAGATTGACATTAGTGGCTGCGTTCAGAAACGTCCCAGTGTGGCTTGGGGAGTAGGGATTCCCAACTTGGGAATACCAGCATATTAAAAGTAAATAGTCGACTTTTTTGGTTACGATAATAGGTATGCATCATATATGCGTGAAGGGCATTAGTCTAAAAACGTTGTGTAAAAAATAGTATTTTAACGTCCTCTGTTAGTGTTATAGATTAGAATGCGACCACTATAAATTGGCGTGCGAGGGAGGGCGTCCCTGTCGCGTAACAGAAGTTGCCAGGGTGTAAATTTATTACACAATACGTAATGTACAAATATACGGTGACCGGTGTCGTAGCCTTTAACAGAAATTTGGTCCGACAGCACTAAAGAAACCGAGCCGCAGTGGCGGCCGTTCCATCTGTCAAACTGTCAGACGGTAATATCGGTCCATTATTTGATTTTTCAGCTTCGCAGAACTTTAATACTTCAATTATTTAGGATGTTTTGGACATAATAATTCAGTGCATATTGGTAATCAAGATGGCACAGCTCCCGAGCAAATACGAAATTGAACTGAACGACAGGGCGAGGGGTTACCGCCGGGTGCGGGCGGGGCGGGTTTTGGTTCCAAAGTCGCCGCGCGCCAAGTTATCGCGGTCAAGCAGTGCAGAGTACGCCTGCACGATGTAGAGTACAGTACTCTATTGTAGAGTACGCTTGGCAACCCTGCCACGGAGCCACGAGCTGGTTAGCGCGTAGAGGGAGGTCCGGGGCACGACCGCTCATTTGTTTTGTTTGGCTGGATGTGTTTTACTTATCGGAGACATCTTTATTTATTACGATTGCAAGATGGCCGCCGCGGGGAGGGCAGCATCCTCGTGTGATGCAGGTTCATGGTCCATGTACTCCACGCAATGTGACGGACACGACGGATAATTCACTCTCAATTGTCTCTGTAACAACATTCCGAAACAAATATAAATACTTTGGATCCATTTTAAACCCCTTTCCCGTGATCCAATCGAGCTGAAACTTTGCAAGCAGACTCGTGGCGACGATCAAGGAGATCTATCAAATTTTCGTTAAAAAAAAAAAATAATTTTTTGGATTTTTCAAATTTTGAACGGTTTTTTCGTGCAACTTATTAAGTTGTATGAAAATATTTCAAAGCGTCTGGTAGACGCGAAACATGATTATAGTATGATTTTGGATTTTTGGAAATTTTTTATTACTCCCTTTCGTAGCGGCGCCCGACCGAAGCCCAACGCGTAGGTTAAGCGAAAAAAAAACGACTAGTAAATGAGGAAGGGAGTATAATAAAAAATTGGTTTTTATGGGTTCGTTTTTTTCTTATTTATTTAATTTTTTTTTCATTTTATTTTTACGTATTTTTTTAAGTAGGTATATAAATTTTTCATTTTTTTTATGCTTATTCTCAGGAACCTACATATAAAAGTGATGTCATTTTTGACGGGTCACAGCTAGTTTCAATTAACCCAAATATATGTAATATTATTTAAATCAAAGTTGTAGAAAACCCTCTCCGAGACATGGAACAGATTAATGTCCAGAGTAATATTGTTCAGCATAGCAGAAGCTCTTCCAACAGGCATAACCATCGGCAGGTTGGTCCTGTACATTGGAATGTGAAACAATCTATGCTGACGCTGTCCAAGGAAATCATCAGAACGTACAAACCAATGCATCGCATAATTACAGTATTATCGATCATACCGCGCAGCAATCGATACAAATGCGTATTCAAATAAGCCAAATCAATCGATACAAATGCGTAATCAAAAGTAGCCAAGCTAACCCAGGAGAAACTCAGTTGGGTAAAGCCAAGGATAATGCCCGTACTCTATCATATATAGAGAATAGAGACGACAGTTAAAAATTATCAAGTATACAGGGTTATTTGGAAAACACTAATAACCTCGCAGGACTATATTATGATTATGAGTGGAAAATGTTCAAGCTATCATGACCTAATATCAATACTTATGGAGATATGCGACATCAAAATTTGCATTTTTTAAAAATATTTCTGTCTTATTTTCTGTAAAACACTGGACTATCATTACAGTAACTTATATCGATTACGAAAAATTCATTCGTTTCAATACAAGTTAAATAAAATGATAAAAACTCTGAAAAATTTCCAATTGGAATTCGAAGGTTTTTATTATTTTATTTGATTTGTATTAAAGGGAATAAATTTTTCATATTTGATATAAGTTACTGTAATGATAGTCCAACGTTTTACAAAATATAATTCAGAAATATTGAAAAAAAAATGCAAACTTTTATGTCGCATATCTCCATAACTATCGATATAAGGTCATAATAGCTGGAACATTTTCGACTCATAATCAAGGCAGGAATATAGTCCTGCGAGGTTATTAATGTTTTCCAAATAACCCTGCATATGGCGACTTGCTCCCACTACTATGATTCTACGTTTAAAAATATGACGCAGAAAAATCCGAAGATGTGGCCGGTTCATACTTCATACTTGATCAGTATAACTGTAACGACGAGCATAGAAAGAAGCAACACACCTCCACATAGCGCATAGGTATAATCTGATAACTGAATGTTTGTTTTATTTTTGTTGACATGGGAGATACCTTTTGTGGAGCAATGTTTGTATAATTGCAGGAAAACAAATATTTTTTTTCAATTTTTCAATTTCAATTTCAATTTTTATTTATTACATAATATGTACATTACAAACATTCTGTTCAATGCATACATATTATTAACTTACATCTAAAAATATACATATACACACATACATACACATCCATATACACATATGTATACATACATACACATATACATATACATACATACATACACACACATATACATATTGTGTATTAAAATACTAATTTATTATTAAACAATTTTTAAACAATTAGAAGTGACCTGTATAATCTGGTCAAAGGTGTAGGAGAATCCTGCTTCGGAAAACCCCCTCAGACACATGGAATATATCAATATCCAAAGCGATTTTGTTCAGCATAGCTGTAGCTTTTCCAACAGGCATAACCATCGGCAGGTTGGTCCTGTATATTGGAATGTGAAACAATCTATGCTGACGATGTCTAAGGTAATTATCAGGAACATACAAACCAATGCTCTGCATAATTTCAGTATTGTCGATCATACCGCGCAACAATCGATAAAAGTGTGTAATCAAATACACATTCCTTCTAGTCTCTAAACTATTGTAGCCAAGCATACACTGGAGAAACTCGGTTGGGTAAAGCCAAGGATAATGCCCGTACTCTCTCATGTAGAGATATCTCAGAAACTTCTTTTGGATTTTCTCCACCATAAGAGAGTACTTGCCCTCACGTGGCCCCCAGATCATCGAGCCACTCTCGAGTCTACTCCGCACCAAGGAGTTGTAAAGAGTTCTCAGTACGCGGGTATTCTCGAAAACCCTGGCAGTACGCAGAACAAATCCTAACATTCTCAGAGCCTTACCACTGATCGTCTCTATGTGATCATGAAATGTCAGGCTGCTTACAAATTTAACACCTAGATCTTTAACATTCGATGTTCTTGTTAGATTTTGGTCGTTCATTTTGTAGCGAAAAAATAGAGTTTTTTGGGCCCTAGTGAAGGATGTAACCGAACACTTGGAAACATTAAACAAAAGTTTATTTCGTCTTCCCCATTCACATATATTTGATATATCTGTTTGGAGAAGATGAAAATCGTCCAAAGTTGACACCTTTAAGAAAAGCTTTAAGTCATCCGCAAATAACAGAAAGCGCGAGTTTAAAATTACATTTTTTATATTATTGATAAAAATTGTGCTTCACCACGATAATTTTTTTTATCACTCTACTCTCTATTTTCGAAAACCCTCTCATTAACAGATGTTAGAAATAGTAACAGTATAAATAATAAATTGCGTAAACTATGTCAATTTAATTGTATGTAAGCGAAAAGTGTGTTTGTGCGAGCACCGTGAGCTCTGGTGTAGTGTTATTTACACAGCTTATTCTGTATGGAATTTCTTAGGTCAACCTATTTCCAGACAACAACGACATTTTACATCACTAGATAAAAATAGCTTTAAAAAAAAAGACTGACGCGAAATTGTTTGTGTCATATTTTTCAATCTTCTGTGTATTGTTTTCTGGGATATTCTGCCGTGTATGTGTGACCTCTCTGGCCAGCGTTTCGGATCCCATTGCAGGGTCCATCATCAGGGCTCATGGTACACGGCAGAATATCCCAGAAAATTACACACAGAAGATTACGAACGGCCGTGAAAACCTAAGGACATTTCTATATTTTTCAATGTTTCAACAAAAAAAGAAAAATAAACAGAAATACCAACCGCATACTCAGGACTGCTTTATGAGCAAAAGCTCCCATATCGGCTCAACACTCCCTCTCCCTCGTAGATTACTGACTTTACTTATCTGTAGGCAAGTTAGTGTATGCTAGTCTTTGACAAGATTAACACGAATGGTGAAAGGTTAACAGTAGATACAGTAGCCGGCAAACATCTTGAAATTTTACGGCGTAGTGGGGGGAAGTTTGCGCATGTACCATTCCACCAACGAGACCCAAATTTTGTCTTCTGCGCATTCCCCCACTACGCCAAAGAATTTCAAGAAGTTTGCCGGCAACTGTACTATGGTTGTAGTATATAGCGTTGTAGCGAAGTAGTATAGTGTTGGTCCTGACGAAGAGACGGGTAGGTCTCGAAACCGGTAGACCTTAAATCTGATCTACTAATTTAACTAACGCTCTGTTAGATTTTTTATTTATATTACAACTTCAGTATAGATAAAATCTCTTAAACAAAAGCGAGCGCTCGTGTTTAGAAGAGTATCTATGCTGGACATATTCTAAGTTAATAGAGAAATTTCGAAACGAGTATTTTAAATAAATGATTTTGCCGGAATATTTGCGCAGTGGCGTGCGTACATGTTTGCATAAAACAGCTGCGAAGCGGTTAGTTACCGACTGGATTGCACTGGAAATTAATAATAATTCAGGAGTGATTAATTTGGACGCCAAATAACTTCAGTAAACCGGTCCAATAACCGATACTGCATCATTTAGCGAATTGTGCATTGAATTCGCTATCAGCAAATCCCTCTGTCGTGCGAAACTTTCGCCATCTGCTGGCCTGTCAGCGTTTTCATTCAAAAGTTTAATGAAGTCTCTGGGAATATCGACAAGTAGAAGCACCCATATAACTTTTAATTCTATTTTTGTGTATTGCAGGTTATGCAGTACACAAAAATAACTGAAAGCGTCCAAAACAGATTCCTAAGATACCTAAACCTCCGCTCATTTAGATCTCATTTAAGGAAGGGGTAAGGTTTTTAAATTTTTTTTTGCAATTTATTTTTAATTTTTTAAATGAATGTTTAACATTGCAAGAATATTGTGTCAAAATTTCAAGTCAATCGGAGCAAAATTGACGAAATTATGAATATTTGAGCGATACTCAGACTGATTTTCTATACCTGCTCGGGTAGCTGAGAGACGCGCTCACCTGAGGACTACCGGACGTGCTATTGTATTGGAAGAGTTATACGTAGACAAGGACAAAAAGATGCTGATGATGAAAGCTCTTTGCTGTGTGAACATGGCATCGACGATTATGTGTAAGTATAAAATAAGTGTAGAGTTTTATTTTGAATTTTACAGTGTGCAAAACTTTAAAGCGTTTTCCCCACATCTCACGTTTTCAAAGTCGGTGTCCATCATAACTTCAAAACTACTGCACCGATCCTTTTGAAATTTTGAACACTATTTCTGTACATAATTTACGAGGTAACGCTGGAGATTTTTTTTCAAATATGTTATTAATTTATATTTTTTAATAACATATTAGTCGATATTTTTCGCAAAAAATCGCGTTTTTCCCTTCAAAGTGTTCCAAAAAATTGAAAAATTGAAATTTCAAAAAACCCTTCCAGCGTTACCTGGGAAAACCTATTATCTAACGAATGAACTTTGAGTTTTTGATTTCAGATGATCTAGCACCCAGTTATGATGGACACCGCAATTCTACTTTTTTCCGAGACACGTCCGAATAATTGCTGCCATTGCCGTATTTTTTAATATTTCTTCTTGAAAATTTTACACAATATTCTACAAATGTCATGCTTAAATATACTATTGGTTTTAATAAAGAGATTTTAACTGTGTCGTCACAAAAAATTCACAAAAACATGCCTATTTTTGTACGAATTAACCTTACCCCCCCTTAAGAAATGAAGACTCTGCGAAGTTTTTCAACATGTTGACTCTAAATTGTCGAAGAGACGTAGCTGACACGGTGATGTTACTCAGAACTTTTCAACGAATATCTTTCCACATCCCAACTCGCAATAACAGACAATCACCTACTTTCCATCTCCCCATTTGCAAGATCAACTCAAAATAAAACTCCTTTATGTACAGATCCAAAAATTCATTTAACACAAAATATCACCACATTGACATTTTTAACTCAACGATAAGGGACGTAAAACAAACGATATTTACACAACCGCATGCAAAATAATTCATACAATTTATCATCCCTTCAACTCCCGTCCCACATTCCACTCCACCCCCCCACTCATTATTAAATAAATAATTTAAAAATTCTTTTACTACGTCACACTTAATAAATTACTATATTCAGTGGAGAATTTGTATTTAGCATAATTTAATATCCATTATTTTATATTTGTTGATACATAGATCTGCTGTTAGTTTTTCCTAAAATAAATAAATAAAATAAATAACATATGCGATGCATTCAATAAACTGATAAGATTATTGGATATTGATCTGTTCGAGTGCAGCCACACAAGATTAAGAAAAATTTTGAGTGCAGAATTTTTTTCCTACTTAATAATTAAGTCTCTTTTTCTCTTGTTCATTCTTTTTGTATTATTTTTTAACATGCTTATGTTTTTCTGCTAATAATTAAGTTTCTTTTTCTTTTGTTTAAATTTTTTATTCTTTCTTGTTATATAATTTTTAACATGCCTTAGTTTAATTCATAAATATTTATCATTACTAACATATTTCTAAATGTGGAGACCTGTAATTGGCCGTCTATATTATATCAATGTTTTCTATGCTTCTTTGTTGTACTGTTGGTCTTCCATGAATATTAAATAAAAAAAATAAAAAAAATAAAATAAGGAGATATATAATACTTTTATACACCGTATAACATCACCATAAATTTACATTTTTGAAACAAACTTCGGTCTGAGAATATTATTCCAGGAAACTCTCGAGTATTAAAATAATGATGAAATTCATAGACGAATAGTATGTAGATCGCCACTTTATAACTTCACTGCAAGAATAATATCGCTTGTTTATATTATATTAAATGTAGGTTATAATAAAGTCAAGTCACCCGCCTTCTCCATATGCTCGACAGACTTGAAAACCTCGAGAACAGCGTGTGATTTTTAAATTTCAAATTTTATTAAATTTTACAGAGTAAACAGCATGACGACAAGACATAGAATAAATAAGTTTGAACAAAAATATAGTGTAGTCACATTTTAGTGTTGAACTAGCTGAGATTTTTAGTACACTGTTTGGATCGTCATAGAACTTTCGCGAGCCTTCTATAATATTCTCCTTCCAGAACTTTCAAGAAATTTATTGAATGTACATGAACCTTCTAGACACATCGACACATTCCGCCACTCAGTAAGAACCTTATAGAATTTTCGGTAATTTTCTAGAACCTTCTCCTTCCAGAACTTTCTAGAGCAAGTTTTTCCGGAACCTTCTAGACTCACCGACACAGTCGGCGCGCCTATTTTGTAACAATCTGAAGCATTTACGGCCTTCATATAACACAATAATGTGCTAGAAAGAACATTTTCGTCACCCACTCCCACCCACGCATAGCCACCCCCACCAAACTCGCATATTTTCGATGTAACACCAAGGGCTATCCACCACCGGTGGGTGGTTGTGGCTGGTTGTGGAGAAAACTTGGCGGATAGGGAAACACGGGTTTCTTTAACACACATAATATATATATATAATATATTATATATATATATATCTATATAATATATATATTGAAACAAACGTATATAAAAGCTGTGCATTGCCACAATTACAAAATGAAATGTGGTGGCCCAAGACGCATACACACGCCCGTGTAATGAGGTACCGCATACGTGGACATTGAAAACGATAGGCCGTCGCCCTCGATACAAAGGTCGAGGCAAGAACGCCGAGGACAGCAAACAGGCGACAAAGTAAGCCGGACCAATGACCGAGTACAAAGGCAATGTATAGTAGGGGGCACGGAGAGCGAGGAAACTCGCCTTGCTGATCTAAACTAAATATCTACACGCGCGGCCGAGTAAAGACGAAATCATAACAACCCCGAGCCTTTGTTCTGGATTACTATATAAGCCGGCGCCTGCAGAGCCGAGTATCTCACTCGCCCAGTGTCATTCTTATGACGAAGCGTTCCCCGATCGAAGCCTCACTTTTCGGGAAGCTACCTATTGAGCGGAAGCTCTCGCCATTCATCGACTCATTATTGTGTACCTATAATTATTGTACTTGTAACGTCTGTCATTATTCCATTCCAATAAATACTATTCAAACACCGCGACTTTTACATCATCAACAACAGCAGAGATCTCCGACTCTACAAACGGAGTGGTGACCCTTGAGTTCAACTTTTGGATACAAAACCGGAGGGCTCATCCACATCCAAAGAAATATTACTATTATTATGTGAGTATGTATTTCCACTAGCAAATAATTTAATTTTCCCTTATTAATATGATAACCAGAACCATAAAGTGGAGTAATATTAAAATAACATATAAATTTGGGCATTTGTTTCATATAATTTTTGGCAAAATCGGCTTCAAAAGTATATCAAGTGGACGCAATACTAGTGTGTCTCGCGCTGCGCAATGTTTTGAATACACGTCTTCGCTTGAACTGACGTGTTGTCAACTTTTAATGAACATCTTAATTATTATATTTTACACATATGGTATTTTAAAAATAATATTTATTATATATTAAGTCACAACATAAATTTTTCAAAAATATGCTTATTCTTGAAAAAAAGTAACTCTGTGTAGGTACCGCTATCCCCGGATAGAATGGAGGTCCGTTGGTTCGAATCCCGGAAGCAGTTAAAATATTATTTCGTAAATTAGATTTTTCTTTTCTAATTGATTAATAAAAAATTGTTTAAAATTCACATTAATTCGTTCTGAAATTGCAACTTCACAATAATAATGCATTTTCTTTAATATCATGTACATTTATTATTACAGTACCGACCACTCGAAAAATGGGTTGGTACCATCTGACGGCCAACTCTATCACCGCGCGCGCTCATTGGTCAAATGAAATAGCGCGCGCTTCCCCGGCGTCTAGTTTCCTGTTACGCATTTCCGTCCATTTTCACGAAATCACTCGCACAGATTGCAGGAGAGCGAGAGGAAACATGTTACACATCAAAAATGTCATTTACTAACCGTCATCATCATCATCATCACTCTTGGCACTACAACCCTTGGTGGGTCTTGGCCTCCTCAATAATTTTCCTCCACTCATCTCGGTCTAGTGCCAGCTCTCTCCAGTTTCGAAGCTCTAAGGCAGAGATATCTTTGAGGACGTTGTCACTCCATCTTAATTTCGGCCTTCCTAAGCTCCTTCGCCCTACTGGCCTTGAGTTCAGCAGGGACTTTGGTGCTTGATGCTCGGACATTCTCTCCACATGGCCCAGCCACCGAAGTCTTCCCAGTTTTATAAATTTTGTGACGTTTGGCTCCTCAAATGGAGTATAGAGTTCATTGTTGTAACGTCTGAGCCAAAGAAGCCCTGCGAACAATAAATGTATGGTAAAATAATTTAATATCATAAAAATTTACATAAAATCTTCAAACTCCATTTCGCCTCATATTTCTAAGCGCTGTGCATAGCCGTTACTAATCTCGAAATAGTTATCTACCGTTTACTTAATGACACGCCGCCCGATAACTCAAATTAACGATTTCCGCTGCTTTTTGTGACTCTAGAAAAAAGATAGAAATATTTAATCATGCCGCCCAAACAAATAATGTTGCGGGCGGAAGGCGTACTGTGACCTTGTTGGTTCTAGAGAAGGATTTACAAATAGACAGATCTGCGAGCGGTCAGGAACCTTTGCGAATAATCAAGGTTACACACAGTATACCTATAAAGGTTACTAATATCACATATATTAATTGACAAGCTTGTATTGATAGTGGGCTATCCGACCTGTTATAAAAATAACACTATTGCTATTTTGGTGATTGTTACGTATATTTAAATAAGTAACCCATAAAAACCAACTTTATTTACTAGTTGAAATATTTTTTTTTCGCTTAACCTACGCGTTGGGCTTCGGTCGGGCGACGCTACGAAAGGGAGTAATAAAAAATTTCCAAAAATCCAAAATTATACTACAATCAGGTTTCGCGTCTACCAGACGCGTTGAAATATTTTCATACAACTTAATAAGTTGTATGAAAAAAACATTCAAAATTTGAAAAATGCAAAAATTTATTAATTTTTTTTAACGAAAATTTGATAGATCTTCTTGATCGTCGCCACGAGTCTGCTTGCAAAGTTTCAGCTCGATTGGATTACGGGAAAGGGGTTTAAAATGGATCCAAAGTTTTTTCGTCAGACAAGAAGACAAGCAGACGCCACGATTTAATATAAAGGGAGTAATTATGTCTAATCCAACCGAAATATGTCAATTTTATGTATTTAGTGTAATGCCACTTTCGTAATAAGTGCACTGTGCTTAACTCGTGTTTTCAATTTTTCTATTATTCATGTGTTTTATTGTATTATATCTCTACTCTTTTATATTTTATATTTTGTCTATTTCTACACCGATGTACATTTCTATTTCTATAATTTACACATATATGTTGTATTAATATTATGTATAAATGCATAGTAGGTAAAAGGCTATTTAGCCGTGAATATTAAACAAATAAATAAAATAAACACTAATACTAGTCGAGACGCAGATTTAAGACAGTTGTCCGCCTTATTCGGTGATTGCTACTCCAATCTGACTGAGAACACAATTACTGGATTTTGTCCAGAGAGGGTTAATTATAAATTATGATAAATTATAAAAGTTTCAGAGGGACTAAGCTATTTGTATGGGAAACGAGTTTATGACCTGTATGAGAAGGTTAAAAGCCATGGGCTACCCATAAAGACTTCCATACACAGAGTGTTAGATAAATTTGTACAAACCACTACCAGATTTTAGGTCTACCAGTTTCGAGACGTACAGAGACTAGCCTACAGAACTATCAGGAATCTACGAGGGAGAGAGAGTGAGAGGGGGCTGTGTCTAACGTGGGTGCTACCAAATCTTTATTTTTATTTTTATTTTTTTATTTATTTTCATTTATTGGTTTTCTTACAGTCATATAATTAATCAATCTTGAAAAAAAACAATAATTGATGTACAGAGTTTTGGGCCAATTACAAGAAAACACATATATACAATCGATAAAAAATAAGAAAAAACATGTCCAATAGTGAGTTTGTGTGAGTGTGTGTATTTGTGTGTTTATTTATTTATTTATTTTGTTTTGGGAAAAGTTAACAGCAAAAAAATCTTAAAAATTTTCCACTGAATTTAAAAATTTACTTTAACATACATTAATAGCGAATGGAGAGGGTGGAGGGGAATGTGGGACGGAGTAGAAGGGAAGATATAATGTACAAATTAGTTTGGGTGCGGTAGTGTAGATATTGTTTGTTTTATGTTTCTTATTGTTGCGTTGAAAATGTCAATGTGGTGATAGTTTGTGTTAAATGAATTTGTGGATCTGTACATAAAGGAGTTTTGTTTAGAGTTGGTCTTACAAAAGGGGAGATGAAAAGTAGGTGAATGTCTGTTATTGCGAGTTGGGATGTGGTAAGATATTCGTTGAAGAAGTTCCGGACTATCAACTAGATTGTGTGTTATTTTGAATAGCATCACCGCGTCAGCTATGTTTCTTCGACGAGTTAGGGTCCGCATGTTAAAAAACTTCGCAGAGTCTTCATTGCTTATATGAGATCTAAATGAACGGAGGTCTAGGTATCATAGGAATCTGTTTTGGACGCTTTCAATTCTATTTTCGTGTACTGCATAACCTGGATTCCACACCTGAGATGCATATTCTAAAATACTACGAACGTATGAGAAATAAAGTGTCTTGAGGGTACTGATATTTTTGAAATGTTTACACGAGCGTATGACAAAACCAAGCATAGATGATGCGTTGGTGACT
Organism: Agrypnia vestita; assembly: GCA_016648135.1. Taxonomy (NCBI): domain Eukaryota; kingdom Metazoa; phylum Arthropoda; class Insecta; order Trichoptera; family Phryganeidae; genus Agrypnia; species Agrypnia vestita. The sequence goes on from JADDOH010012319.1 coordinate 88,535, forward strand.
ATATAATCAATTTTGCGAAAGTTATATTGTTCAATTTTACTTTCACCAAAGATTTGTTTTTTACAAATTTAAATAACACTCTGTTATAATGTCTAACTACAAAGTAAATGCTTTAATATTATAATATTAAACATATTAATAATACTTCCATACACGTTTCCCTTATAAATAGCGCTGTCTCTGTAAGTCTTTTACAATTTATCTAAAGTTAATTATATATTTATATGTTGCCATTTGGCTTTCTGTGGAATAAATTGTAAATACTACTTATTTCTTTAATCGTTTAAATTGCCCATTAATTCAATTTCTACAATTTAACGTCTATTTCTTTTATTCCCCATCCCTATTCCGTATTCTACCATCATCCTCCTTTCCCTGTTCACCACAGAAACCTTCTTGCGAAACATTAGTGGGTACAACAGTCAGATTTTAATTTCCTCCATTAATTACTCAGAATATTTTATTTATATAAACAAGCAATTGATTCAATACGAGAATAAAAATGCTGTCATCACACCAATTACAAACTGCTCACAACATGCATGAATCACAATTTTGACATACCCAGCGACATTTGATCTAATTTTTGCGTTATTGGCACGCCTACAATTGCGCGACAGACGACTGCGCACAATCACGCGCCGATAATAGCGCGCAAAACTAAAGTGCAAAATTAAAATTAATGAAACAAAGATTTTTTATCTTATACAACCATAAATAATGGTGAAAATTTTGTGAAACAATCCATGAAAAAGTTTATCTCGAACACTTTGTTGAAAAAACTTGGTTGAAAAACAACGAATTAAGAAGAAAAAATATATACAATGAAAAAATAAAGAAGAAAAAACTTGGTTGAACAACAACGAATTAAAATAACAATATTATTCTTAATATGGAAATATTTTTTCCTTGTCGATATACACCCTCATTGTGCATAAATGATTGATTCGAAAATGAAAATTATTAAGTTATTTCATTAATATCCGTTATATTCACAAAGCTTTACATTTAGATTTTTTTTTTTTTAAAATAGAGATATGAACACGGAATACGTGTCACATCAATATTCTTATTACTATTCTCAATCTAAGCTAAACGCTTGTGCCATGAAAATAGGACTAACTTGCTAGTCTGGAGTGAGGTTCGAACCCGAGACCTTTGGATCACGAGGACAGTGTCCTAACCACAAGACCAACAAGCTACTCTATCTATACTCTATTTCCTTTTGAGATTTGTGAAACACGGGAATATATGTCCTCCTTTACATCGGCGTCGTCCTCATTTGTCAGGACATCGACGCCAACACCACAAATCGAAGGCATCGAGCCTGTTCCTTTTTACTCCCTTTCTTTAACTCGTAGCGTCTGCTTGTCTACTTGTCTTGTCTGCTTATCTGACGAAAAAACTTTGGATCGATTTTTAACCCTTTTCCCGTGATCCAATCGAGCTGAAACTTTGCAAACAGACTCATGGCGACGATCAAGAAGATCTATCAAATTTTTGTTTAAAAAAAATAATAATTATAGTATAATTTCCGATTTTTAGAAATTTTAATGGTTTTTTCAAATTGGAATCATTACCAAAGTTTGATTACTAGCAACGGCGGCCCGATAACGTTGCGGAATATTTTCTAAATTTGAATTACTCCGTCGGTATACATAATAGGTACCTACTTCACTACGAATTTCGAAAATCTAAATTGACTGACAAATATTTTTAGAATTTAATCTTCAAAGTGTGAAGCTCAAAACATCTGACATTTTAGAAATACATTAAATTACTGTAAGTTTAGTGTTATGTAATATCTTTTAATTCATCTTTAATTGTTGTTCTATTTTACAAAGAAAGGGAGTATAATAAAAACTTGGTTTTTATGGGTTACTTTTTTTTACTTACCAACTACCGTGGCGAAATTGGATAACGCGTCATCCCCGGATAGAATGGAGGTTCGATGGTTCGAATCCCGGTAGCAGTTAAAATATTGTTTCGTTAATTTGATTTTTCCGTATGTCTTTTCTAATTCATTAATAAAAAAATGTTTAATGAAAGTTCTATATTTAATACTAATTTAATTAAAGTTTTCCTATATATCTTGTAAATTTTTTTCATTTTTTAATCACTTCTATCTTAAGTATCGAGGTGTTATTTACCTTTTTCTTGTATTTTCTTACGACTTTTGCATTTATATTGTTAATATAATATTAGGTCCTTACATATGAAATTGGCGTTTAGTATGGGAGGAACATAAAGCCGATTTTTTTTTATTATATTAGGTCCTTACATATGAAATTGACGTTTAGTATGGGAGGAACATAAAGCCGATTTTTTTTTATTATAATATATTTATTTAATCAAAGTATGTACCATTGCTATCTATGCACTTTTGCCATCTCATAGGTAGTTCATCGATCCCTTTACTAAAAAAAACCATTCGGACGGGAATCAATAAAATCTTTGAAGGCGGTTTGGACTGCCCCATCGGAGTTGAATTTTTTCCTCTGCAAGAAGTTATCCAAATTTCGAAAAAAATGGTAATCTGTTGGGGCAAGGTCCGGAGAGTACGGTGGATGTCTTAGACATTCCAATTGAAGCTCCTCTAATTTGGTAGCCGTCTGTCGTGCAGTGTGTGGTCTAGCGTTATCATGAAGCAGCAGTGGCCTAGAGCGATTAACCAGCCTCGGTTGTTTAGCAGCTAGCTTTTCCATCATGGTTTGCAGTTGCTGACAATAGACATCTGCCGTAATCGTCTGGCCAGATTTAAGAAAGCTGTAGTGAACGACACCAGCACTAGTCCACCAAACGCTCCCAAGTAACTTTTTTGGAGTCAATTTTCGCTTGGGGCATGGTTTGGCTGGTTCGGCAGGGTTCAGCCATTGCGATGAGCACTTCCGATTATCGTACAGGATCCACTTTTCATCACAGGTAATGATTCGATTAAAAATCCCTTCATTATTGTGCCGGTTGAGTAATGCAACGCAGCAGTCAACGCGCGTTTGTTGATTTGCTTCACTCAATTCGTGAAGTACCCACCTTTCAAGCTTTTTCACCTTACCAATTTGCTTCAAGTGTATTAAAACAGTTTTATCACTAACACCGCAGCCTGCAGCTTACTCGGATGTGGTTTGCGATGGATCCGCTTCCACAATAGCCTTCAATTCTTCATTATCAACTTTGGTCTCCGGCCGTCCACGGGGCTTGTTCTGCAGGTCGAAATTTCCAGAACGAAAACGTTGGAACCAAAAACGCACTGTGTTTTCTTTTGCGGCACCGTCGCCATACACATTATTGATTTTTTTCTCATGTTTATACAGGTACTTAGATGTACTTAGATAGCTATGCTTCTTTTTTTCTTCATGATATAAAAGCCCAAAGCAGGGCGTATATCATTAACAATAAAAACAATTAATAAATATCGACGTATTAGGTTTTTGTAGTCAAATTTTTACAATGCATTTTCTCAGTTCCATGTTTTTCGGGTTGGACTCCTTCGGCATAACTCGTCCAATTGTGCAACGCGTCGAATGATCAAGTTTTTCTTAACTACCTAAATAATATATTAGATAAAAATATATCTTATCTTATACTGCACGAACGTGAAAGTGGTGTGCAATATTGACGTGGTATTTATCTAAATGTTGCATTGTTTCTCAGTGTTTATGGTCGGAAATGGCCGGGCATATTTTAGTAGGCATCCGGAATAATTATCTTTTGTATTTTAGCAGCTGTACAATATCAATGTCTTTAGTAATTAATTATATAAAAAGTGTCCAAGCACCCTGGTATTATTTGATTAGTTGCCAATTCTGATTGAATTTTTTTAAATACAATAATAATATTTTATACAATATTTATGGAAATACGTAATATATGATAACATGTACAATTACCGCGAATAATGTAATATAATATTTTATACTAATTAGTGAAGAGATAAATATCGAATGGTGATTGGCAATCGATGATATCAGTGACTGATAGCGATAACAAATTGCAAACATTATTATCACGAAATAATTAACAAAAAAATCCATCAAAATTAGTAGTATTCAGTTATAAGAAATTTTGCCTATTTATATTAAACCATTATTTTGTGTATTAAAGTATGTTTATTACACATTCAATCGAGCAAACATGATTAATTATAGCAGTAAATAAGTCATTAAAAATGATATTTTTTAATAAAATAAATACATATTTTAGTTTCAGATAAGAAGCAGGAATATGTACTCAATCGCTTTGAGTGATCGTGACTAGAGTTATCAGTGATTGACTAACAATTCGAGATGTTGAGCTCATCAGTAATATTAATTTTGTACCGATACTAATCACCGCATTGGTATTTTTTTCATTATTTTTATTTTTTATATACACCTAAGTAAAATAATGAGATAATTACTTTTTATTTTTTGTAACTACTAGACTCTTGCAAATATCTAAATTGTCCAATGAATGTCAATATTGAGACAGGCATATTCTAACGCAAACTGTGTATGACCTAAATAATATAGGGTGGTCCATCCGATACGCCGGATTTAATTTAAATATGAAACACACCAAATAATTATGTAAGTGGTGGACTCATTAATTGAAATATGTATTCCAAGAACTTTTCGAACAGTCTCAGTATAATTTTCGCCAAATTTGTAAAAAATTTTAACGATAAAAAATGTTATTCTTATGGCAATCCACTTTTAGTAACTTCAATAACAGTAGATGACAAATGTCGAACATTAGGGTTACCAATTACGATATAAAAGAATTGTGGGACATTTAAATCCGGCGTACCGGATGGGCCACCCTCAATATAAGATACTTCAGGTGCTCGGTAAATTAAATAAACTTTGATTATTAAAAAATAATAATAGCTGTAAGTATGTACTCATATATACAAAAAGTAAGTACTCAGCAGACAACTATTAAATGTTCGTAAAAAATATTTTCACATGTGTTTCGTGCACATGCGTCATATTTCTATTTAGATTATTTATTATAAGCGCCACCAGAGCTCTTCAATTTATGTGAAGAAATCTAAGACATCTGCCAATCTCAATAATATTAGGTCCTTACATATGAAATTGATGTTTTGCCGTACTGGCAAATTTGATCTCAAATATCTTCTCTTTGGTTAGGAATTCCAAATCCAAATTTATACAGCTATTTACTCATGTATTTGTGTTTTGAAAATTATAATTCATTTGTTTTTTCCTCAATTGTTTTTTTCTTTGCGTCACTCAGTTTACAAAATGAAAAACTTGAAATATCCCGTTATTTATGAGTACGAGTTCCACCGTGGCACCAGTGCTGCAGAAACGGCTCGAAGGATTAATGATGTGTATGGCGACGGTGCCGCAAAAGAAAACACAGTGCGTTTTTGGTTCCAACGTTTTCGTTCTGGAAATTTCGACCTGCAGAACAAGCCCCGTGGACGGCCGGAGACCAAAGTTGATAATGAAGAATTGAAGGCTATTGTGGAAGCGGATCCATCGCAAACCACATCCGAGTTAGCTGCAGGCTGCGGTGTTAGTGATAAAACTGTTTTAATCCACTTGAAGCAAATTGGTAAGGTGAAAAAGCTTGAAAGGTGGGTACCTCACGAATTGAGTGAAGCAAATCAACAAACGCGCGTTGACTGCTGCGTTGCATTACTCAACCAGCACAATAATGAATGGATTTTAAATCTTAAATCTGGCCATATGATTACGGCAGATGTCTATTGTCAGCAACTGCAAACCATGATGGAAAAGATAGCTGCTAAACAACCGAGGCTGGTTAATCGCTCTAGGCCACTGCTGCTTCATGATAACGCTAGACCACACACTGCACAACAGACGGCTACCAAATTAGAGGAGCTTCAATTGGAATGTCTAAGACATCCACCGTACTCTCCGGACCTTGCCCCAACAGATTACCATTTTTTTCGAAATTTGGATAACTTCTTGCAAAGGAAAAAATTCAACTCCGATGGGGCAGTCCAAAACCGCCTTCAAAGATTTTATTGATTCCCGTCCGAATGGTTTTTTTAGTAAAGGGATCGATGAACTACCTATGAGATGGCAAAAGTGCATAGATAGCAATGGTACATACTTTGAATTAATAAATATATTATAATAAAAAAAAAATCGGCTTTATGTTCCTCCCATACTAAACGCCAATTTCATATGTAAGGACCTAATATT